>QRAA01000162.1:0-82338 GCA_003670145.1 Fusarium subtropicale
AACCCTATCTTTATCTGATCGCATTACACATCGCAGCGCAAAGAGGAAAATGTCTCGATGGGAGTGTCGTCAAGTATCTCATCGATGCTGGCGCCAAGATTGATACTAAGGACAGATACTGGCGTGCAACCCCGTTGATTGCGGCGGTTCAAGGTAAAAGGCTTGCTAACGCTCGTGTACTTCTCGAGGCTGGCTCAGATCCCAATGCGATGTTGAAACGTGACGACATACATCGGACTGTCCTCCACTTAGCTGCTCAAGATGGAATTCCAGAGATGGTGAAATTACTTTTGGACTTTGGGGCGGATCCGAATGTGCTTGATGAACTGAAAGGGTCACCAGCTCGGTGGGCCATACGCAGTGAGTGATTTAGCAGAACAATGCTCTTTTTCTTAGTAGAGGGTGAAAGTTTCATTCTCTCTTGTCCCTCAGGCACTGACCTCACCGTCTGCAGATAATCACATAGAAGCCGTCAGAATCCTTTTGGAGGGAAAGCTGGACCCAAATTTCGACAAAGGCCATTCAATGCAAATGGCCATCCAAATGCGACGATTAGAAATAGTCGAGCTGTTCATAAAACATGGAGCAACAGTGCAACGCAGCATGATACATCTGGCAAGGACATCTCATAAAAACAGCAGCATGCGTCTGTTGGAGATATGCATCCAAAACCTGGCACTTGGCGACGAAGATACTAGCAACGGTGATGGTGCGGAACAGGATGTGAAAGTCGGACTACGCCTCGGCAAATTTGACATTCCCAGCATGATGAGATCCGAAACGTTAGATGACTACAGACTGTGCGCTATTCTCATCGAACATGGTCACGGAGAGAATCTAGTGGGCCTTGCCGATGTCCCCAGAGGTCTCTTAATCTGTATCTGCGCTGAATACGGCTTTAATAAAGCAGTAACTCGACTGTTGGAACCAGGCAACATCAACAAGACAATTCGGAACTACACGGTCAAACCATTTGGGTGGACGGCGTTACACGTGGCTGCTTACAAAGGCAACATGGCTCTTGTCAACAATCTCAGCTCCAGCGGCTGGGACCTTGCCGCAGAAGATGACCTCGGCCGAACAACGCTTCACATAGTTGCCTACCACGGATCTTTTGACCTAGTGAGAACGGTATTGGCCCTTTATCCGAATGCTGAATATCGGGATAGGGATGGCCAAACACCCTTGCAACATGCTGTATCAAACGACAGTCAAGTGGACATTCGTGTGCTAGAGTGTCTTGTAGCAGCTGGATGCGACGTGTTAAAGGCGAGTGTCTCAGGTGAAACAGTACTACACAGGGCAGCCCAGTTCAATCAGTTTGATGCCGTCACTTGGTTGCTGGAGAATGGTAGCAAGGTATCCGCAAAAGACGGGTTCTCAAACACGCCACTTCACATTGCTACCTCTTTCAACGCTGTTGCAGTGATCGAGAAGTTACTTTCCTACGGCGCACAGCTGAACACTGCAGCCATAGATGGACGGACACCCCTACATTGCGCCAGTCAAGCCGGCGCGGACAATGCTGTGATCTCGCTACTCGATGCCGGCGCAGATCCGAACAAGGTGGACAGTCGCAGTCACACCGTCCTGGCAACGGCTATATACGGGGGGAAGTGCAAACAGAGTACCATCAATGCACTCGTTGAACGTACAGAGATAGACTGGAATGCCCCACGAGCCCGGCACTTGGTCTTCATCGCCGCACTGGCAATCAAGTCTCCAAACCGTGCTTCAGTACTTGAAAGTGTCATTCAGGCTCAAAGCACCAAGGTGGGAGAGAAGAAAGCGTCTCGCATCATCAAACGGCTGATGCCCGAGATGGTGCCTGAGATACTGGTTAGCGCAGACGACTCAGATCGGGGATCTCCAGCAGATGTGATCCCACCATTACTAGACTTTCTTCCTGAAAATGAGGAAACGCGCCATCTTCTACTCTTTCACATGCTTGTAGCCATCATCAAGCACGGTGGAGATGACGATGGTCATTTGACCCGACGTCTTCTACGTCTTGATGATAGCAATGTATCGCAGATGATACCAAAGGACTGGGTTTTCCAGGGCCTGTGTTGTCGGTATGGTAGATTGCAACAGCTGCGTGTGTTTTTGGGACGAGGATTGAATCCACGGGGTACATCCGTGATCGACGGAGTTAAGTACACGGTTGAAGATTTCGTCAGGCAGTTTTCGCCCGGAATGTTAAAGTCGTTTCAACGTCTGGCAGATGGTTCAGATATGTTGAGGAGTATCGTTCTGAAGGATCCAGCAATACTTCCAATGATGACAAGGATGTATCCTCCTCTAGGATGTGAGTAGTATCAAGGAAGGCTTCTGTGTGGTCAAGTTTGGTTGTAGGTTCGGTGATTATACAGTGGCTAGCATGGATATCGACGCCTCGGAATTAGCAGACCCGTTTCAAATATAGCTTGTCGTTTTAAGCTTCTTTGCACGTCACACCCTAAAGCATCACCGTCATGGCAAAGTCCATATCGGGTTCAGCCTTGACATCATCAGTCGAAGCCCTGAGACAACATAATGACGCTTAAACAAAGTCTATGATGTCACTATCATAGATCACTACATCTATAGAAATGGTAGTTATTCTACTTGCATCTCTAAACATTTACCACCACAAGTCATTAAATCACTGCACCTCAACCTATATCTCTACCATGTCCGTCCTTCGCGCTACCAACAGCCACAGTCTTTTGGCCCTGCGCCAACCCATCGCGCGCAACACAATCAACCCCCGAACTCTTCCGTTATTAAAAAGAAGCACATTTGCAACTCAAGGCTACGGAGACAGCGCGGGAGAGCCAGTGGGCTCTAATTCCAAGGACAGGGTCCCCAATTCAAAAGCAACACATGACGCGGAGCACCCAGGCCCGACACCCCCGGCCGGGAAAGAAAAGTCGAATGGCACAGGTGCTAAAACTCCAGAGGATGCGAGCGCTGAATCAGGTGGATCAAGGTCTAAAGATGCCGTTGAGAAAGGAAAGAGTCCGACCGCTGGGAGCCTCGGAGGCAAGGAATAGTTTGTCAGATCATATCTAGTGACCATGATGAAAATGCGAATCTTTTAGAGCATCTTGACTCTCAGATATCGATTCAGACTTCGAGCACCTAGGCTATAGACGTCCGCTACTTCTAATGAGAGCTCCCGATTCTCCAATACATCACACACGTTGATACCTTTTCAGGCAATCTCCTCATTTTAAAAAATAAACATTAACTAAATACACCAGCAAAAACACTAAATCTCCATAATCCAACGATGCTTTTCCAGAACTCCCCAAGTGCAACAAGCTCAACCTGCCGGTGACAAACGTCAATCTGAACCTCTCAAGCAATCGTCAGCACCTCCTTCACAGACCGAATAGCAAGTTTGAGATCGTGGAAGGTTCCGAAAGTAACCGGCTTAGATAGCTGCCAGTCGCGCACTGCCTTCGGCTTGCTACGTCCCATATGCGGGCCGAGTACAGTACCTAGGTTCCTCTGATGGTAACTGAGCTTCAAGACAAGTGCCGTGAACAATCCGTACATTCAGCTCGACAACCTGAGAGTACTTTAACCCCCCCTTCGCATGTAAGGACTGAAAATAGCAGAGGCATAAGACAAGGTGCCTCCAAAAGGTTAGGCGATGTGATAATAATAACCACAGCCCAGTCAGGTTCATTGCCTTTGGCTACGAACTCTTCTTGCTCTTTGAGGCTGCTTCATATTGGATAGCATGGCAAGCATGCTGTCTCTCAAGTCTTGAAGCTTTTTGATATTGTCGATGACATCAGGGTCCTGAGGGATGCGAAGGGTTGGTTCCTTGGATACACTAGTTGTGGCAGGCTGAATGATCATCTGTTTCCTTCGAAACAATAACGTGTCTCTGTCATTTATTAGCGTATGATCATCAAACACGTCGAAATAAGGACTTACGCTCGTATGCGGGGCTCCATTTTAGCAAGGAAGGTGCTGATATCCTTCAACTTTCCTCCACAATATGTAAGTTTCATCTTCATATTCCGAGGCAAGCTTTCACTGTCCAAGTCATCGTTGTACTCTCGCCCTGCACCTATCAACTCTGTCTCTGACCTCTTGAGTGTCTTTTGCAGTTGTATCAACAGGTCCCTGATATGAGGGTCAAGGGGGTTGTCGACTGTGTCCCCCTTGGACTTTTGATACTTCCAGTACTGAGCATATGCAAAGAACATATCCCCAAGTTCGTCTATCTGTACCCACAGCCGCATGCATGTTCCATAGATACAGTTCGTCGCGGGATTTCCATCGCCGCCGATATAAAGGGCGAGCTTTCCCACTTGTAGAAGCAACTCCACAGCATCAGTGCAAGCTTTGTGCCATGGCATTGGATTTGGGAAAGGGTCGACCTTTCCATCGCTTTGAGTCTGGACATCTTCCAGCTTTAGACTCGGGGCGTCTGCAAGACAGGACAAGCGTTCCTCTTCTCGAGCTGATGATGGCGACACCCACTCCTTGCCATTCCAGCTCAGTGGCGGGTCTTCTGTGTCCCTCGATATCGATGTGTCTGGCTTCAGCAATTTGCCATCGTTTTCGAGGGGCTTTGAGGGTTGACGGGCGTTAGGTGGGACGCTTTTCCTTGAATTCAATATGGAACTAGTGATTCTCAACGAGCGGGAGTGAGTGCTGATGTCTTTTTCCATCGGCAGCGGCTGTTGAATCTCCACATTTGATAGAACTGGTGTTGGTGGCACGATTGCCGGAGCCGGTGTCTCAGGTCGAATTGTTGATGTTGACTTGGAGTCTCCGTCGAGAGACATGACAGAGCCGACACTCTGAAGCTCTTCCCAGTCCTCGCTGACAGATCCACTTTGGCTTGACATTTTGTTGATTTTGGAGATGGAGACTTCAGAAGTGATAAAAGGGATGAGAAATGGGAATTTATTTACGGAGAAGTTTGTGGCTACTTATATGAAGTAACTGCTGTCGTCTATCATGGGTTGTTGAGTTAGCCCTAATACGTGTCCTTATTGTCAAGCCAAAGAAACTCTACTTGATATTTACTTTTGCGTATCTACTGACTATTGGTACATGAACGGTCCTAAAACTCTCTGTTCCTAAGAACACGTCGATGTCAACGATGGCGAGCTGGAATCTGAATCGACAGATCATGATAGGCTTAGTAATATGTACATTCCAAGTTTTGTGCAAACTCATCTATACTATATCTACATTTGACAAGTTTCCCTTCCAATAATTGAGCAGCCATGATTATGGTACAGTAGCCCTATGCCGAAAACTTAAAATTGGCGAACATGGCGGCGAGCCTTCTTATGTCCACACTTTCCATTGGCAGCAGGCATGGTAGCTTGGGCGAGAATAGAAGTGGTGGAGGTGGCGTCTTGGCCCTTGAGGGTAACAAGTAAGGAGGAAGTGTTCTCCTGAGCCTGTAGAGCGGGACCAGGGGTCATCGATGTGGCAAAGCTGGTAGGAGTAACAATAGGTGTAGGCGTAGGAGTCAAAGCAGGCATGGTGCTGTTGGAGGGGATGATAGGAATGATTGGCTTTGAGCCTGCGCCGTACATGGCAGGTCCAGGAATCTCGTACTTGGTGGCACCCTTGTAAGGATCAAAGAGAATGCCAGGCTCAGTTTCGGTGTAGAGCTTAGTCGTCAAGGTTCCCTCTGGATTGTCGGTGCCATCACCCGTGATGTCAATGTTGAAGCATTGCGGGTAGTTTTGAGCTCCGTTCTTGGTACCAGCGCCGTGCAGAGCAATGATCTCGTGACGGAAGACGTAGCTTCCTGCAGCTAGGGTCTTGGGAACAGTGGTAGTCCACGTGTTGTTATTCTTGATGAGATCCGTAGCAGCCCAAGTTTCCTTAAGACCAGCCGCATCGATCTTGACCCACTTCAGTGTAGCAGGGTCAGCCTTGAGGCACGTTCCAGTACACTTGGCAACGTATGTCAAAACAGGACCAATGTGAGAATCAGGCCATTGAGACCACTGGAACTCGATAGAACCACCAGCCTTGACGGGCATAGAGGTGTGGCCAGGAGCAGCCTTGATGTGACAGCCAATGTCCTTGGTGCCGTAGGCAGCAGGGGCAACGAAGCCGTTATCAAGGTTTTCGGCCGACCAAGCAGAGATATCGGGGATCTTCTGGCCCGACTGGGCGGCATAGTACGAGTCGAGGCTGTAGCCGGGTTGATAGACGCCATCAACCTTGATGCCAGTGACTGTGCCGTGGGCGAGGACGGTGGAGGCGAAGGCGCCGACGAGTGTTGCAGCGGCCTTGAAAGACATGATGGATGTTGGCTGATACGTGATTGGAGTGAAATGATAAAAGAATGGAAGGTGCAATGGTGTGATAGACCAGCTTCACACAGTAAAGAATGAATAAAGGATAAAAACGAATGGAATGAATGCACTTAGAACGAGAGACCAAAGCTGAAGAAACAAAAGTCCAATGTTTACATCTTGACATTTATATATCTATCTTCTACCAGCGGAAACTTTCCATTTCAGAAACAACTCGCATCCGTAGTTCAATGATGGCATCATTGTATGGCTACCAGTGGTGGAAATATATCTCGTCTCAGCTTCATGGGGACATGTGCTGTAGCCCTGGTTATACAAGGGACCCATGTCCATGTTCTGCCGTTCCAAGCGCGCGGTTCTTATCGTTCATGTTCGATATCGGGGTGGAAACAGCGGGACACTTGTTACAGAATCAGTTCGGATGAAGGATCGCCCTCGCTTGTGACAGTTATGGACTAGATGCTTTGAAAAGTTACCTGAATACGCGTAAGACGGCTCCGAAATATGGTCGGAAATTATTGGTGGTCCCTATGATTGTGGGATTTGTTTCAAATAAAGACCAAGGTATCATAGGACTAGTTGTTCTGCGACTTATGACAAATTGTAGCTTTCATCCTCCCCATTCTGTGGCTGGGAATTTGTATAGAATCTATTCGATCTTGAGTGAAAGTTCAATATCACATAAACTAACAAATTTTCGAAGATGATACCAAAGGTATGGGCTTGCACGCGGAATACGTATGTATTATTTGCGTGACCCATGTTCCATCCAACAACAGCATCAAGGGAGCAAATGTCCGAACATGAACTCAGAACGCCAAGGCAGGTACCAATCAGGGTAGGTGGAACGCCTTGCAAACTATATCTTTTGATTCTGCTCGTCCGAGACTTTCCTATCAGTTGATAATCGGGGAACCTCACTGGCTAGAATCGTGTGTATGTGTAAATTCACGCTCCCTGCACTCCGAAACCCAGATCCGTTGACGAAAGCCTGAACTTGGTTTGCTGGCATGGGACGGCGTGAAGAGGAGACTGAAACGTGTCAAATTATCGCTGGCAAATAATTGCCATAATTGGATGCAGCCGACGGATATTGACTTCTCCCACGAAACCTTGGACGAGAAAATGGCCGAGGGACTACCCTGAAGCATGGGATGCCTCGCACGACCCAACCACAATACCCACGGATTACTTGCTGCAACTTCATGGGGTGTGTTCAGTTATTTCATGACAGCTGGCCAGAGGGATTTTGAAGACCCGTTACATAATGAGATTAACTTAGGATGACACTTGGGTCCCATGTGAGGAAGTTAAAGCCCACCAACCAGGGCATTCATCTTGAGACCGTGACAACTGTGGGTGGTGATAACATGTGATAGGAGAAAGTGACAACGCCAATTATCCCACTGATATCAACGACGCCGATCTGACAATCGAAATGGATCTTAGAGTTGCCCCACGCATATTGCGTGGTCTAAACTCTAAAGAGGTGATCGTCGATATCCACTAGATATTTTCTCCGGACGGAAGAAATGTCACGCTGGGATGTGACGTAATCTCATCTCATAGGTGTAGGGTATCTCAATCCTTCAGAGTGAAAGGGTTGCCGACAGTAACGGCAGAGAATTATTGTTAGCAATCTACAGACATTGTATTAGGATGAGTACAGGCTGGACTACCTACATGTACAGAAACACATTGAACCACAAGAGAAACATTGTAACTGACTTCATTCGGTGTGCACGAGAGGGTGAGTCATCCAAGGTAAAGCCTTTCAATATTTGGATATCAGTACTTGAACAATATGAACAAAGGGTTTTGAACAAGACCACAAGCATCATTTGGTATACACAGCACTTCTGCGAATGAGGAATTTACTCCAAAGCCAAACAGGAATAGTCAAAAGATACCCAAACCAAAGAAGAGCAGCCATAATAGCAAACTGCTTTACCGAGCCCATAGCCTGCATCCAAGGAAGCGAAGCATAAGAAACACCAAAAGCTAAGCAATTCTTCATAACATTTACCAATACCCCAATGTCTCCAGTCCGTGATGGTATGCTGTTGGCAGAATATGTAAGAAGAACGTTGGCTGCACCCGTCAGCCCAAAGGCAAGGAGACACCACCCTACACAGACTAAAACCCAGGATTCGGGATGTCTTAGTCCGTATCCTAGAATCAAGCAGCCAGATGGACTGACAAGTGCACCTAGAGCCATGATGGGTAATCTGCTTCTCGGATCCGGCTCTCTGGTGTGTCCACGTGTTGATCGGATAAACAAGAGATCTGCAATGTAGCCACCGACTGGAAGACCAGCAAGAAGACCAATCAGAGATGATATGTTGAGTAGGCCGATGGAACGCGAATCCCACAACAATGGGGGTGATGCGTAGACAAAGGCAACGATTATAGAAATGATGACTGTCCAGCCAATGGTAAGGCCAAAAACATATACTGTAACCAGGACTTGTGGTGCAGATAACAGTTGGAGGGGCTGGATGAGACGAAGCGGCAATTCTCTCCAACGTAATGGAATATAGTCGGTGCTGAACGATCTGGACATCCACTCCTTCCAAAGGTGGATTGAGGGGGTCGTCTCAGCAAGTGAGGCAGTTGGAACATCCTCGATCGATGTGGTGCTTGGCTTTTGTTCCGTATTATCGTCACCGACTACAGTATCTGTAGGTAAATGCAGTTCACCCAGATCGTGAGTCGTCTCTGGCAACATCAGGATAGACCCGATGAGGTTGGCGCCTATCAGAATAGAAAGTATCCTGAGGTACCACCTCCAACTTCCCAACCCGACTCCCACTGCCCCAGCAACAAGGGGTCCAAGTGCAGAGCCGGCTGCAAGGAAGCCCACATACACAACCATGGCTTTGGCAAGGTGATGGCTAGGGAATGTCTCGGCGACGATAATGGGACCAAGCGCCTCGACCAGGCCACCAGCTAGACCACCGACAATCCGCGAGTTGCGCAGAGATTCGTAACTCGCGGCTTCAGAGGACCAGATGTTACAAGCGATAAACAAAACTAGCGAACCGAGAACGGTGAATCTCTTCCCGATAAGTGATGCCATGGGTAGGGCGAAGAGATTCTATTATAATTAGTCATTTAACCAGAACAGATAAACTTCAAACTTACAGAAAGACCAAGAGATAATAAAGCGTATGTAGCCAAATCTGAAGCTTGAGACTGGGAGCAGTGAAAGTCTTGAATGATCAAGCCAAAGATTGGAGAGAGGCCGGAGCACCATGCGTTTCCGAGGAGGTTGTATACACTGACGTTAATCAGCACTGAGACGCGCCACCAGAGCGGCCATTTCTAGACCGGGCTTATTAGCGGCTGAATGTGATTTAGGAGGAAATAGAGTCTTACAAATGGAGAGATGGACATGTTGAAAAACAACTTGGGATTATCACGTCGAAAGTCTTGGAGACTTGATGGAAGATACAATTTATTCCAGTAGAATAATCTATATACTTTATGTGGTGACAAGGGCTGACCAGGGTCTCAGCAGCGAGCCCTTCTTCCCCGCTGCTGTCCCGACCGTTTCGGCATCGATGGAGATGTTTCCCCAGACTTGGCTCGTTACGGTGTTAATGAGTGACCTCCGGGCCGTATCCGATGCTCTAAGGATTTCCTGTGGTAAACGCAATCCGTGCTATTGCCTTGTCTATCCATTTATGCAGCAGCGCATAATTGAAATGTCCCATTGAGTTTAAGTCTCTATTCCAGGGCTACTGACACTACTCAATATTCAAATTATAAACTCAAGATAGGTAGATAATAAATAGTTATTGCCATAGCAGTAATCAAACCACAAACTATGGATAAACAGTTGCTAATTCAGTACTTACCAAAGTGACCATAGTACAAACAACATACCCCTACTCCGATACGTAGATCTCTGTATCAACTCCCTCGACTCGATAAAACCCCAATGCCTTGAGCATTGGCTTATCGTCAAACCTATAGAGGTAGACAGTCTTGTCCTTATCTGCAAAATGCTGATACTGGTACCACGATGGAATGCAAAACGTATCACCTTGCTGCCAGTGTAGAACAGCATCCCCAACTTTGGTCAAGCCGGACCCTTCAACAACATGATAGACAGCAGAGCTAGTCTCCCGACTTATTGGTGATTGGCTTCCCGGTAGCAATCTCTCAGCTGATGCGCCGATAATTCTGCCAACTGTTCCAACTCGTTAGTCGCTAGCTATGTCGATCGACCGCAGTACTCACTTTCAGCACCACTCGGCTTCAGGTAAGGCTGCGAGACCCAATTCTCGGAACTGGCGTCTAGCTTGGTCTGCATCTTAACCCAAGGGTACACGATGTCAGACTCCTCAAAATCTTCAGCAGGATACCTCGCAGCAGAATGATGTTCCACAAAGTGCACCGGAAAGTGAACAAAGCTGGGAAGGTCAAGTCCATCGAGCCAGATGACAGGTTCGTCATCTCCTCCCTCCTCGTCAGAGCCCTTCTTGCCATGGTCATGCCAGTTCCATGAGGGTGTGACTATCAGATCTCGAGCACGCATGGGAACTCTCTTGCCGTGAACAGCAGTGAAGCCTCCATTTCCTTCGATGATGAATCGACAAGCAAAAGCTGTGTGTCTATGTGCTGGCGCAGTTTCCTTGGGCTGTACCAACTGAAGACCAGCATACAAGGTATCGGTTGTATAAGGTGCCTCTAAATTTCAATGATGAGCAGATGCCTTGCTCACAAATGATGAGCTTCTCACCTCGGCCTGGGTTTTCAAGCATCAAGACGCGACGCTCAGCTTGCTTTTCTGTTATCAGCTGTCCTGCCTTGATAAGAAATGGTCTAATATGATGATAGGACCAAACGTGAGGGATGGTCTGGGGATTGGGCGCTGGTGGGTTTAGACGTTGCATCTGAGCCCAGAGTGGCGCCGTTTTGGTAACACGCAGAGCCTCGACCAAGTCTTCCGGGGTTTGGAGTGACTTGGCCGATGTGACACTGTCAAAAGTATGAGGCTCATCCGATACCGTGTTTGTGGAAGGCATGTTGATAATGGATGTTTAAGTATCAAAAGCGATACTTGATAATAGCCAAATAGGTATTATTGAATATCAAGTATTGAGTTATTATTAATGGATCAAGTCTATTCTTGTAGCTAGAGGGTCATGGCCTTCGTCTGGGATAATCCTTCCGAGATTCTGCGCGGCCATGGGTGAGTTACCGGTTCCGGGGCACCATCGGGAGACGTTCCCACTAACTCCGACAGCTACATACAGAGGTTCATACAAAGATGAATGATATATTCACTTTTCAGCCATGTACTAATAATTACTCACTGTTGATCCAATGCCTGGCGGGCACATTACTTCTATTCTAGAAGCTTATTTCATTAATATTCAGTGCATACCATGGCATATCCATCACGATCCACATCCATGCTTGAAAGGCTTCATCGGTCAATCCAGCATGTCAATGGAGATACTTCGCGCCCCAAGACCCAAGTCAAGCTACGTATCGTCATTGTTGGTGCTGGTCTCGGAGGTCTAGCTACTGCTGTTGCTCTCGCTCGTCGAGGTCACAAGGTGGTGGTCTTGGAGCAGGCAGCCGCATTGGGTGAGGTGTGTATCGAAAGGACATTCAAAAGGGACAAGACAGTAACTAATCCTTGTTATCCAGGTCGGTGCTGGCATTCAGATCCCTTCCAATTCTTCCCGACTACTCCTGAGATGGGGCATAGGTCCTTATCTCGAACAGTACGCCGTCAAGCCAGAAAGCATGACGTTCCGTCGGTGGAAGAACGGAGATCCCATCGGCTACACAAGACTCTCACCAGACTTTGAGATAAACTACGGCGCACCTTACTTTGTTATCCATCGTGCTGACTTCCACCGTGCTCTTTGTCGCCTAGCAGAAGACCTTGGTGTAGAGATTGTGACTGATAGCAAGGTTGTCGAATATGATGAGGCAGCACCATTGGCCATGACATCCGACGGCCGTGAGTATAGTGCCGATCTCATTGTCGCTGCTGACGGTGTCAAGTCGTTTTCGCGATCGGTTATCCTTGGAGGTACGGATCTACCAGCTCAAAGGACTGGTTTCGCTGCATACCGAGCTACTGTGGATACTGAGGACATGAAATGCGACAAAGATACGTCTTGGCTTTTGGAAAAGCCAGGTATTAATATCTGGTATGGACGTCGACAATCAAACTTGGGCCAGACTGATGTTCTATCACTAGGATTGGAGAGGATCGCCATGTTATGACCTACTGCATCGCTGGTGGTAACTCATTCAATCTTGTTTTGTCCCATGTGGACCACTCGTCACCAGATACCTGGAACTCTGAGACGGCACTTCAAGATATGCGAGACTCATTTCGCGAATGGGACCCCAGGTCAGTTATCGTCACCCACTTCACCATCTTGATCTAATCATGGTCTCTAGGTTACAGAAAGTTATCATGATGATCAAGCAGACTATAAAGTGGCCTTTAATGAACGGTAGTCGTTTGCAGACTTGGATCTCGAAGAGCCAAAAGCTTGTCATTCTCGGTGATGCAGCCCACGCCATGGTACCGTACATGTCCCAGGGCGCCGCAATGGCTGTGGAAGACGGGGCTGCTCTCGCTGCAGCATTTTCGGAAGCCACCTGCAAGGAGGACGTGCCAATGGCTTTGCGGGTGTTTGAGAAGGAGAGAATGCAGCGAAGCTATGGGATGCAGGCTGCCAGTCTGGTCAATGGGAGATTGTGGCATTTCCCAGATGGCCCCCTTCAGCAGGCTAGAGACTTGGGAATGAGGGCGGAGGTTGAAGGGAGGCCATTTGTTGAGAGTACGAATCAATGGAGTGACCCGGTGACGCAGCTTTGGGCGTATGGATATGATGCGGAGCAGGCTATTGAGAGTCTTTGGAGGACTGAGAGGGCTAGTGCGGATAGTAAATTGTAAATATGGCTATTTTCTATCCAATGTTTCCCCAACATGCCGCCATTTCCAAGGACTATTTCCCGTTGATTCCATTTGTATTTGAACCGAAAGGTCTGTGAACAAGCCTCCAAGAGGGCATTTAATGTATCTGCATCATGGGTTCAACCCGTATTGTCAGCCTTTTTAAGCTCAAGGACAATAACTATATCTTAAGAGACATGAGGAAGGGGGCTGTAAAGAATTGATTGGCAGTATTCGAAAATTACGTTATGACTAAATAAGGACATGTTGATATGTATTTATCTATTATAATCCGACCAAGATCACCCCCAGTTCACCTCACTACGAAGTCTAAATCTATTCAAACTCTACGCCATTTCTCAAAGTTCCTATCTCAGTGATCCTAACTTCCATGTGTGTTCCCGGCACAAGATACCTAGGTGGTTTCAACCCAGCGCCAACTCCTACACATCAATCAGATTAGCACCTCGTCAATATCTTGAACTTGTAAACTTACCACCAGGAGTACCTGTCATAATAACACTACCCTTCTGCAACGTCGTCCCAGAAGATAGGTGGGCTATCAGATATGGGACGGAAAAGACAAGGTCGTCCAGTTTGGCGTCCTGTCGTACCTGTCTATCGACAATCGTCTGCATGTGAAGATTCTCGGGCGATGGGATGAGGTCGGTCGAAACGAGCACAGGACCTAACGGGGCAAAGGTATCAAAACCTTTTGAAAATCCCCATTGCGGTACGCCACCTGCGAGATTTGGATCGCGTTGCCATTTGCGAGACGAGATATCGTTTCCAGCTGTGTAAGCGGCGACATATTCGAGAGCTTCACTCTCCCGAACGTTCTTAGCGTCTTTGCCAATTATCACAACCTGGAGATATTAGCTACTAAGAAGCGTATTTGTATCGGCCGGGGTGGTGTAGTACCAGCTCTCCTTCGTAGTCAGCTTGTTCATCCTGTGCTACCCTTGGGATCACCACGTTCACGTCATGATCATGTACTGTTGTTGATGGCTTGAAGAAAATAGATGGAAACGGCGGTGTTTTTCGGCCAGCTTCGCGAACTATTTAACAAATGTCAGTGCATGCCTCGCGGTGCTTCAATTCTTTTGACGTACTGTGAGTGGCATAGTTTAGCCCAACACATCTTAGGATGGGTACATCGCCGGGCGCTAGGGGTCCGAGTAGGGTTTTGACAGTGACAACCTCTTTAGTGACCCGCGTAGCACCACTTGTGTCGTAAATATCGTCTCCTTCGATCACACGAGCCTGAAGGCGCGTCTGCTCCACCGTGTCTCCAATGTCGAAGTCAGGTGTAGGAAGGATGGGTTCTCCTCTCAGGGTGCGCCCGTCTGTTGACACAAATCGAATCAGTCGCTGCCAAGCTACCTTCATATTGAGTTCGCGGTGTAATTTATTACAGCGAAATTGTTCATCTCAGCAACGACGTATTGATATGATATATCAGACTGCAATCACACTCATCGGCTTTCCCTACCGATGCTTCCCCGCTGCGGAGCAATGTGAGCAAACACGATGTTTTCAATTGGTTGATAGCGAGACCTTACGAGGGTGAGACACTGCGTACGTAGGCTTGTTTAAATAGAGTTCGCAAGGGTAGGATAGTCTGACTACAAGAACCGGCACATCCCAATGTTGCCCCGGCCTCTTCATCGTCCCATTTTCCAGTATCCCCAGTTACTGACTTGAGACCATGACACCGGAAGAAGAATCCCAATCGGAATCGGCAAACAACGGGAATAGTTCTCGGCACCGAAAAGCAAACAATGCCGAGCCAGCACCCAAGAGACGCAGGGTTGCGCTAGCCTGTTCAGCATGCAGGATCCGCAAGTCAAGGGTGAGATAGCCAAATATCTCGAGATCAGTCTTGACTGACCAATCTCAGTGTAATGGAGCACGACCAAGGTGCGACACATGTGAGAAGCTAGGTTTTGAATGTCTGTATGAGCAGCAAGAAACATCGGCCAATCTTCTCGTCCCAAAGGAGTAAGACTCTCTTTACCCTGGACTTTTGTGCAAGGCTAACTCCGTAGTCTGTTCGCTGCCTTGGAAGCAAAGGTTAATCTTTTAGAAGCCAATCTTCACAAACAAGATGGAAGGCTCATTTTGGTTGAGGAGTCTATTTCCAAAAGCGGTGGCACACGGCAAGATGACCCTGTTGCACATCATCCAAAGTCGGGCGATGTGGTTGTGAATATTGATGGCATGGAGGAGCATTGTGCGGATCGAAGCAACACTGATGGCATGGCCGTTTCGTTTGTTGATGAGCAGGACTGTGGCTTCTTTGGTAAGAGAATCAATTGTGATTGATTGAAAAGGTGACCGATACTGACACTTTTGCAGGACCGTCGTCTAACATCGCATTAATGAGGCACATCCGAAAGGTTATAGACTTCAACAGGCCACAGACTGGCCAGCCCTCATCTTTAACCCCAGCTTCAGAGTTTAGTGTCTACGAGGGCGGCCTGGTAAGCAGCTCAAACGCATTGCCCCGGACCTCCAAGAATACACAAACATTGGGTGTCAATCTCCTACCTCCCGATGAGGTGATGAAACGCCTAATCAGCGCATACTTTGCCAACACAGGACTTTTATTCCCATTCATCCACCAGCAGGAGTTTCTAGACACGTATCAACGTTTCCAGACAAGTGGCTTTAGGACTGACGTTCGTCGGACATGGCTGGGCTTACTTAACATGATACTGGCTATGGCTACTTGCACATCGTGCTGGGAAGACTCTGGGAGTGAGACTCATTTCGAGGAATCTGACATATTTTACCGTCGAGCTCAAGAGCTTTGCCAAACTCAAATGTTCCGAGGTTCCACGCTTGAGATAGGTCAGTGCTTGCCTTTTGGTGAAAAGGATAGAAAAAGAAGCTGACTTGTAGGAGTGCAATTTCTTTTGCTCACGAGTCAGTATCTTCAGGGTACTCACAAGTCTGTTCATACTTGGACAATACATGGTCTTGCTGTAAAAGGCGCTATGGCTATTGGACTGCATTCAAGAGATATTGCCTCCAAATTCACTCCACTTCAGCAGGAGATTAGGAAACGAACATGGTTTGGGTGTATCTTGCTTGATAGGTTGGTCCCTTCATCATAACGTGTGGAAGGGTATCGTTTAAAAGCTGACAATACATCACAGAAGCCTCAGTATGACGTTTGGGCGTCCATGTTCAATTCCAGAAGAATACATTCGTCTTGACCTTCCCAAGCCCTTGGCCTCTGACGAAACGCAGCAGCTGAGCACGGCATTTTACAATGCATCGATGTTAGAATACCTTTTGCTCCGACGATACTAGCCACTAACTCAGCGTAGACAATTGTACAGAATTATGGGCAAGATAATTGTATCTCTCTACGGAAGCAACCTTGGATGCGAAGACCAAGCGTCAGATACTTCAACTATGACATACATCATTCAGTTTGAACAAGAACTCACAGACTGGCAGAACGGCTTACCCCATCATCTAAGCCTCCATAGCGCAAACGAAACACAATTCTCAGAAGCGGATATGCACGATTCCACAATTGAACGCTTTCGAATCATCCTGACGCTCAGACATCTCAACGTTCAGCTTCTCCTTCACCGCCCAATGTTTATCCGATCGCTCGGTGCCCTACTCAAGGATCCCAAAATGCCATATCGAAATGCCGGGTCAGTTAATAGCATGCAAGCCAGTTTCGGCAGGGTTTTTGTACAAGCGGCAGAGAGTACGATAGATATCATATACTCAGTACTTGCAAGACCTGACCATGGTCGCCATTTGATCGGCGCCTGGTGGTTCACGCTCTATTATGGTAAGTTTCTTTTCTCTCTATAGACACAGGCAGAGTCTGACATATTTTAGCCTTTAGTGCAGCACTGGCTGTTTTTGGAGGCTTGTTGATCTCACTCGACTTGGAAGACGAATTCAAACGTGCCAGTCGTCTTGACAAGGCAAAGACGTACCTGAACAAAGTCTCCGAGACACTTTCAAGACTCAGTGGCCATAATATTATTGTCCTGCGATGCTCTAAATTTTTAGAACAACTCACCAGGATAGTCAATGTCTGGGGTATGTCTTGAAGCCATTCCCTCCATGGTGCTTAGTTTTAACAGTGTTGCGCAGATGCAAGACCTCATCAACAGGTTTATTCCGAAAGTCAATACGTAGAATCGGGCTCATTTACAGCAGGTTCCTTTGACCTTGAGTCGGATTTGCTGTCCACTATGCCGGCGTGGGAAGGCCCTGCACTCAGTCTTGGCGATGAGCTTGAGCTGGGACATTTCTTCGCTAGCGATTCACAGAGGTGGTTTGAGCGAGCTCAGTGGTAACATGGTAGATGCCTGTGATATTATCATGCCCGGACATAAACCTGGCACGACAGGATCATTCCTTTTCAGTCTCTGATATATGCATGCAGTGTAGATCCATGAAGTGAGTTGCTCTAATAATAGGAACAATCACCGAGTTTGGCCCTGCTTTAATATCGTTGGCTTATTAAGCGGATGTTTCACTCGCCAATATGCTCCGAAGCCGCCGAACTCTATGCTCTTGTACGCGCCAGCAATGAGATCACGACGGGGCATCATCGGCAGCACGCTTCTAATTCCATAAATCAGAGACACGAGCTAATGATTAAAAAGCTATAATCTCTACCCATGCGCTAATCGAATTTCAGAAACTACCAGAACAGGTTTAACTGTATTCCTTAATTCAATCTTCATTACCAACAATGTCTCAAGAAATTACACCAGGAGGCTACCATTGGATCTCAGATGCCATTGACAGTCTTGATCCTGAAAAGGACTACGAGCTCATGTGGCGTCTGATGTCCTGCTACCGTTCATCAGACTTTATGAACAACATGATATACGCCCTCACATTCCCCAACTTCATCATCACAACACACGGATCCCAGACCGTTTGGCGTACAGACGGTGGCAAAGTTATCAAGCGCGGTGCCCAACGCGTTGAAGACACGGAAAACTACAACATGACATGGTGGCACTACGGCCCTAGCGATAAACGATGCCGTGACGCCGTGGAGCACATCAACCAGCTCCATGCTTCTCTCGCCCGACGATTTCCAGGCAACTTCTCGTACAACGAAGACTTTTTATACGTCACAACATTTAGTGCCATTCTCATGCATCGTCTTCGGCTTCGGCTCGGTTTATCTGGTTTCACAGAGAAAGAAAAGGTCGCCGCTCATCACTTTTGGCGTGACATGACGCCTCTCTTCGTCAAAGAGGATGGCAGCTCTGTTCACGGTTACCCTGATGACTTTGAAGGCTGTCTGAACTTTTGCGAAGCCTATGAGAATACCCCGCGCGAGTTTGATGAAAGAATGCAGCATATCGGTCTTGCAATCATGAATCAATTTGCGTTCCGCTACTTCCCCCCTGGACTACGTTGGCTGGCGATTTCCACTGTGAAAGCCCTGACGCTTGAGACGACTCTGGAAGCAATGCGGATCAAACCAGTGCATCCAATTCTGAAGTATATTATTGTCTTTGTGGTTGGGACGTTGATGAGCTTTGCTGAGACGTTTCTGCCTGATCCGAGGGAATCGTTTTGGAAAAAGATTGAGACCTTGGATGCACGAAAAGCTGAAGCGCGGAAAGCAGATATTAGACAAAGTGACAGGGCGTATTGCGAATATATCCGAGATAAATGGAGTGCTCCAGGGTGCCCATTTCAGATAAAGGCGGAGTAATAGGAACATCAGAATGGAGGGTTTTAGCAATCTAAGACAAGCCCCTAGTTATATGTAACGTGCTATAGATTACCGTTTTTGTACATAGGAAAGAAAAAAGTAAGATAGTAGTAACTTGATATTAACGACAAAAATGAGGTTCTGCCCGGGCTCGAACCGGGGACCTTCTCGGTGTTAACGAGATGTCATAACCAACTAGACCACAGTACCTAAGTTGTTTTGCTGTTGAAGATATTGTCGCAGTTAGCGTCTATACGCAGCAGGGCCTTGTACCACCTCAATGCCATGCAGATCGACAGTCCTCCCAGTACCAAGTGTGATATGTTTTATGTTTCATCGACCATTTGTTTAACATACAGCATATCTAGACGCTATCTTTCTAAGTCAGATCATCTTGAGAACATAAGCGTTAATAAACAGAGGAGCTAATCCTATTGCGATATCCTACTCTTCAGCTCTATAGTAAACCTGCGCCAGTTTGAGCACATTACTACTCTACGCCACCGTCCCCTGTCCTCTTATACAACTGTCAGTCATGCCAGTTTACTCCACCCTAGTTTGTCTTTCCAATCCAACTGTTGGCTTACAAAGTTTCGCTCTTTATAAGTCTGACATCTCAAGTGCTGATCCTCCCAAGTTCATTTGCAGCTCTATTCATACCTGCCTGTTACGTCAAGTCGTATTACCAGACGCAGTATGCGACTTTGGCACAGCCTCTTCGCTTGGTTGGTGGTACTTGTTACCCAGGCTGCAGCGAATGGTATCGAAGGCTATGGTCTCTCCTCCTACGACCCTCTCTGCGCCGAATCGTGCCTCAGGTCCCTGTCATCTCTTTCGCTGTCTTGCACTGAACATGGCGGCGGCCATGACCACATGATGATGGCCATGGTAACCACGCCAGCCTGTCGCGCCAACAACAACGCTTTTCTCACGTCTACAGCTTGGTGTCTCAGCGTCAAATGCGCCGGTCAACATGTCTCCAAGCTTGAGTCCTACTGGGAAAAATGGGTCACAGGTAGTAAGGATGTCGTACCAAAATGGACTTACTCTGAGTCTCTTGCCGAGGTGGATCCTCGACCACCAAAGTATCAAGTCGCAGATACAGACATGTCACTCAATGAGACCTCTGTCGTCAACCCAACAGCCTATCTCAAGCAGTGGAATGTGTTGGGTGGTGTCAAGCGTGAGATTACTCTCGAATCCACATATGGGTAAGTGCACGATGGCCTGACATTCCAAGATTTCACAATGATCAACCGCTAACTTACGTCTCAAATTACAGAATTGTTCTCATAGCTGTTGCCGTTGGCCTTCCAGTGGTGATGTCCTGGCTACGATACATGCCCTTCATGTCTGCTCTCTACGATCGACTTAAACCATACGTCTTATATCCGAGCACGATCGGCACCTATTCAGTGCGTCCCCTGCCATTCCAAATCGGAAATGCCCCCACAGTTGGTCAAGGACTTTACATTGCTATTTTCGTTGTCTTGAACGTGGTTCTTACCGCCGTTGGGTACCGTACGGCCCAACCTAATGGTTGGTTCACGAGCTCCTGGCAAGAACTTATTGCCTACCTTCTTTATCGAACAGGCGCCTTTGCCTTTACGCTGCTCCCCGTTCTGCTTGTATTTTCATCGAGAAATAACCTGCTGCTATGGATGACAAATTGGTCACACCCTACATATCTGCTGCTTCATCGTTGGGTGGGCCGACTCTTCACCCTCTACGCTGTGCTGCATTCTATCTTTGGCCTTTTGGCTTACAGACATTATGAGAAGACAGTATGGTGGGCATGGGGTGCCGCGGCCACTGTGTTCAGCGTCGTCCTCAGTGTCGGCAGTGGATTATACGTTCGACGGAAGAACTACGAACTTTTCCTGTTGATGCATATCATCTTATCCGTACTTATCATTGTTGGTTGCTGGTACCATCTCGTCCTGTGGTACGCGTCCATGGGAATGCACGTTCCAGATTATACATCTGGCTATGAAGTCTGGCTCTACATTGCTTTTGCGGTATGGGCCTTTGACCGAATTATCCGAGTCGGTCGTGTACTAAGTGCAGGAATCAAAAGATCAAAGGTCACAGACCTTGGCAATGATTACATGCGTATCGATATTGAGGAGACTCGTTGGACCGACGAGCCAGGCAAACATTTATATGCATACTTCCCTACTCTCAGCCTGTACCGACCGTGGGAGAACCATCCTTTTTCCATTATACCTACTGGACTCTTGCAGACCCGAGACTCGTCTTTGCCAAGTTCGCCATTCCATGACGGCGCCGGAGGAAAGGATCTCGAGAGCACGGCGCAAGATACGGTCCGACGGGTTTCCGCAAGCTCTGATGAGAAGCGCAATTCTGGAGGTGTCACTCTATTCGTCAAGAAGGCAAACGGCATTACGAGCTATCTCCAGCCAGCCGATAATCTATTGACCCTTGTCGAAGGTCCCTATGGAAACAACAACAAGGACCAAATCTTACGATGCGACCGTGTACTGTTGATTGGTGGAGGAATCGGCATTACGAGTCTTCTCCCTTGGATGCTGGGTCACTGGAATGTCAAGCTTGCTTGGAGCGTCAAGGCCTCTGCCCAATGTCTGGTTGACGAGCTTGAGCCCTGCATCAACGCATTGGACCAGACTCAAAGGGATATACGTGTTGGCAGCCGATTTGACATTTCTGCACTAATTGACGAAGAGGTGGCTATGGGCTGGAAGAGGATCGGTGTAGTTGTGTCTGGACCAGGGTCGCTTTGTGATGATGTTAGAGCAAAGGTGGCAGCAGCAGGCAAGGCTAGCAAGACTGTATTTGAGCTTGAGGTAGATGCTTATTCTTGGTAAGATTTTACTACAGAATGAGATTCAGAATACATCAGCTGCAGTAGCACAATGATCTCCAGACTTCACTTCCCAGCTCTTTACTGCGAGCTTGGAGCCTTCTTAGCCATTTTACACGTCGTTCTGATGACCTTTTTGTACAAGGCGCCTGTAAAATGACGGCCCATGTGGTAGCGTTTACATGTTTCCTTAAAACAAGCCAGCACTTGAGCTTGTATACTGTTAATTCATTATCTAGGAAGTAGATACACCCTCCCTAAGAGGACATCACCAAAAGCTGTCTCATTCCAGGCACCGTTCCTGCCACCAAATAGTTTCACCACTTCAATCCCGTCCCCCAACCGTCATGAGATACAGGCTTCCAGTCGTAGAGTTAACATTTGTAGGCGACCCCAGGTACAAGACATCAGTTCCATCACTCCTCATCAAAGCTTGCAGGCGCTGCACTTTCTTTCCAACAACAGGCTCAAGAGCTGTATTAGTCCAGCCAGCCCCGCCGACATTCTCAAGCACGTATGCACTGGCCGACGAGCGACAATAGTAAATACGCGCACTCGTACCATCGTGAGTGATGCCAAGTGCAGCACTTGTCTCGCTATCCTGGTAGAGAATCTCTCGAGTCCAAGGATCTTGGGTTCCATATGTAGCAGTGGCACGACGAATCTGCCATGCACCTGAAGTGGATGTCTTGAATCGGTATGCATGTTGTATATGAACGGATCCATCAGACCTCTCATAGAGTGCCATCTTTGCACTTTGGAAGGCAGGACCTGGGGAGGCATTGATATCGCCGCTGTAGGTCTCACCTGATGTCAAAGGTTGATAGACAATATCGGCGCTGTTCTGTGTGATGGGAAGCGAGACTGCGGCTCCTGAAGCTGACGTGAACGAGTTTGTCGATGGCCTGTAGCGTACGTAGCTTCCTTGATGGCGCACAGCCGATGCAGGATACTTGCTCCATTCCCACTGAAGATGGACATCACCATCAGACGAGAAAGCAATGTCGTCTGGGTATACCGAGTAGCCTTTGATGTATGCCCAGAGAGCAACTCGTGACCATGATCCATCGCTGGTAGAGTACTTGTAAAAGTAACCACCTTTGGAATTATTGTCGTTGGCTGCTTGTCCACGAACGATCAACCATAAATCACCATTGCTGTCACGCTTGATGACAGGATAAGTGACCTTGATGGTTTGATCGGGCATTTCTGAGCTGGCATCGACCAAAGTACTGCTGTACGGTGTGGTAGACCGGAAGTATTTCCAGGGCTCATTGTGCATGCTGGTGAAGACGTGTACATAGCCATTGCCATCTACACTGATGCTCGGAGTGTTGTGGCCAAGGTCATCTGCAAAAACAGCACATTCGCCGGCTGAAGTCTTGACACAGTCGCGGGTGATGGCGCCGTCTGAAACAGAGCGACGTGCTACCATGACGTTGTTGTTGGCTGTGCTTCCACCGGGTGGGTTTCGCAGATAGGCAAGCCAGTCGTAGCCACCATATTCGTCTAAGGGATTCCACCAACCAGCTTGACTGTTGACATCTACAGCTGTTGATATGGTAGCGAGACTACCAGGGGTAACCGTAGCATGTACTGTCCAAAGTGCAGCAAGAAGAATGAGAGGCTTGAAGTTCGCCATGTTGATATACGAGATGAAAGCACTGCAGACCCATCCTCAACGATGGGCCGCTGCGAGTTTATATGCAAGATCCTCGTCCATTCACTATCTAGAGTCCATCTCAATGTTCGATGGTGTCTGCTCGGGATTAATTCCGTTCTCCATGTTTCCCCAGCTTCCCCGCGTTCACGATCGTCTTGTTAGACAGGGGTTGGTGTTTTAGTCTGGGGATGCTTCATGAAGGAACCGCCGCGCGGGGTCGAGGCAGTCCAGCTATGCGAGCTAGTAGAAGACAACTGATGAGCTAGTTGCGATTAGTGAGTTTAGAATGGGTGTCGGAAGGGCCGCGGTCTAATATTCACAACGGGGGTTCCGAGGTCTACCGGCTAATGTGATCCGAACCTCTGTTTTCATCGCAGAAAGAAGGCCAGCAATCGGTCAATCAAGGCAAAGTCGGGACCGCCATTGGTAACATGTAACTATTTCCTTAGTGAATACGAATTCTGAATCGTTTCCATAAACATATCGACATGTATTATTTGTGTACGTCTAAACAGACTCTCAATTATTCGTCTATGATACCGCAATCGTTGATCGCGAGTTTCGACCTGGTGCAGATGTTACTGGGTAGCGTAATATCCTTGTATATAATCATTCTCCTCAGCACCGTTTGCTCCATTTTGAGACGGCAAGTGACTGAGATCCCCTTGAAAGTTGAGAATACTGTTATTCAGGGATCCATCAGGCCTGATGGCAGAGTTGAAGTTTGGGATGGCCATATTTTCCATGCCCAACATGGGAGCGGAGAAATACGCCCAGAGATCCAGCTCATCGGTGCCAGTTGTGTTATCCGTCAGATTGAGTAATGGCCAGAGTGTTTCTTCTGCCCCCCAGTGTGAGGCGTTGTCGACAGCTTGCGACCCGAGTGCTGTCTCTTGTTGCACATTATTGTCAGACTCGGTCCACCCAACAGTCCCTGCTGGAACATCCTGCATGCTGGTAGCATCCTGGCCTTGACTTTCGGGGTTGTTGTTATTATTGGACAACTTTGTGGTCCCTCTATCAAACCCTGCGTTGAGACAAGGTGAACTTAAATCGTCGGCTCCAGTCTGACTTTGATCATGCTGCGATATGCTTCGAAGTCTTTGAATAATCGAGCGGCGTTGGCTACGTCGTGTTTCTCTCATACTCTGCAATGGTCGTGGCAGATGTGTACCTTCCACAGATCCTGTAGGAACCTTCTCCACGAGGTCAACAGTAGCGTCGGCCAATTTCGACAATACCTCGCGAGCTCTACCGATCCGTTCCCATCGGGCTCCCAGCTTCTCCAATATCAGCTTCCACTGAAACAAACTACTCTTGAGAGAAATCCAATCTTCTTGGGCCTTGATCCTTGCTTCTGAGCTCTTCCATATAATGAGGATCATGGTAATGCCACTCATGAATTGGAAATGGAGGTCAATCCAGGTAAAGTCCGCGAGTCCTTCACTGATACGAAGGAATGAAAGTTGTATAAGCTCCTTTGCGGCCGTGTAACAAGACAAAGTCTCTGAAGGACTGAGGGTTGGTCGCAATAAAGATGGCCGGTATAGAATGAGCAAAGCTGTTCTTTGCCAGTAACTCCACCAATTTACGTCGTACCCGCAAGGGTCAGCAAGCGTTTGGGCAAACCCATTCCACTCTTTTAGAGTCTGTGCCATACTGTTTGTCCATTGAGATAGCTCAAGTTCTGACTCCTCTGCGTTAGTCCTATTTCTAACGTCCCGGGTGCTGTGAAGTTTATGAACGATCTCGCTTTGTAGTCGTTGCAGCTCGAGCCAATGCAATGTCTGTTGCCGGGTTGTAGATGTTAAGGAGCAGCCAGGCAAGTTAATATCCACTGATAAGTTGTCAAAGGTAAAGGGACGACCCAGTAAGATATTGAACGTTCTGTCAAAACTGTACGCAATCCAAAAGAGTCTTCGCTTAACATCTGCTTCTTCTTCTTTGTGTATATCAGTGGCATCCACTGAAGAAGACATACCGATGGTCCTTTCCGAGTGATATCCTAGATCAATGCACATCCTCATACATAGACCGGATATATACCAAACAGGTGCAGGGGCGGAGTCCACTATTGACAGTAACAAGAGTAGGAGCAGACACTGTAGAGACTGCACGTTCTTGGTCTGCATGATATGGCTCACGTCGGCCATAGCGTTGGCAGTGAACCCTTTTGACATTGCATGGCTTTCTTCATGGTCCCCTGCCATAGACATGAGTGGAATCGCAAGTACCATGTTGATCATGAAACGCACTCGTACATCAGTCGGCGACAAGTCAGTATCACTTCTACCATCATGAGTATCGTAGAATTGCGACATGGTATCCTCAAATTGTTCCTGGTTGAGAATCGGATATTGAACTTGATGACTATTGAAGAAGGCGTCTTTGAGGTTATTCGCCAACTCTCGTGGCGGCAAGGCAGCCCTTGCATTGCTCTTTTGGGGCTGCGGATGTGTGGGTCGCGCTTCTGCAGTGTCTGACGGCGTTTCAAGATTTGAGTAATCTTGCTGAGCGTATTCGAGGGCTGAGCGAACCAAGTGGATTCCTGGAAGATGTTAGAATGGTTGTGAATATGAGAGAGATTACTATACCGTTTGAAGATTCGACAAAGGGAGTTTGTGACTCGCTAGTTCCAGTATTGGACGTATGTGCAACTTCATCGCCAGATCTCAGGTTTGAAGTGGCTGGCGATATTTCGGTTGGTGAATTTTCGGCATCATGGATCTGCGCCTCCAAGTCCATGAGCTCCCTCTCGAGATCGTGGATGAGGCTTCTTGGGTGGACGTTGCCTGAGCGCCCGTCTGTGTATTCGCAGATTGACCCTGAGTTTTGGCATGGCTGGCATGCTGGAATCTCTATCCTGAAGTCAGTCATAGAGGAGGTATAGTGTAAGACTCAATATCTACCTGTGTCGCAACGCGCCTTTCGCTTTCTACAGCGATTGCAGGCATTGATCGTCTGTACCAAATGCTACAATTAGATGTGTGGCTCGAAGGAGGATGTCTTTGGGCGTACAAAGCATTGCAAATCCATGTCTGAGTGAAGTTTTCAGTAGTGGACTGTTAGATTGGGCATTCCTTTTTCATAAGGGGGCTTCTCATATGGAAATTGTTAACTGATCTGACATCGGCAAACGGGTTCATGAAGGTTGTGGTGTTTGTTCATCAGCTCATGATCAACAAAAGTGCGGAGACAGTTGGTGCGGACCATTCCGTTGCTTTGCCTTAAGCCCATAACGGCATAGCCCAGTTGGGGAACTGGTCGATTCTTTCTTCAAGTAGCTTAGCTCATGCTCGCTAGCATCGGTTAATTTAAAATGGTTTCTCAGTGCATGTTGCCGATCAGTTGCGGTTCACCGAGGTTCAGGGTAACACGGATAGAGGAAATATTGGAAACAAATAACACCAAAGGCAATGATGTTTCATAGAGTTTACGGTCAATTGCTAGTATTTCAGATAATGTGTCATGTTTTATAATTTGGAAGGACATGGAAGAGAAAGTAAAACTCTGCATATTTCTGGTAAATAAATAATAACTCGAACGTATTGGCATACCACCATGGAGATGCTGAAGTGCACATGAGCTATCCACCTGATCTTATCCTTTGGTATGGTAATAGATCTTGTCAACCATAAGAATAATCCACCGCCTAGCCTATCAAGCATCCTTTGCACGTGCCTCAACGCGTTCCTCCTCCACAGCAAGCATCTGCTTAGGCGTAGCGACTTCCTCCGCGTGAACATTGAGCGAACCAAAATGCGAATCAAGTTCCTCCAGCGTCTTGTTCTTTGTCTCGGGGTAGCATGAATATACAAGAATCGCAGAGAAAACATTGAAGGACATGAAGATGAAGTAAACACGCGGACCGATGTTAGCTACAGCAACAGGCCAGACTTGACCCACGATGATGGAGCCCAGAGATGCACCAGAGGAGGAGATGCCGAGACCCTTGGAACGGCAGTTTGCTGGGAAGATCTCTGAGGCGTAGATCCATGCGCACGGTCCGAAGCCCATGCTGTCTGTTGGAGAAACTTATAAGTATATGTTGATGAGGGTGAATGAATTGAGGACTTACATCCAACTGTAAAGAAAAAGATGAAAAAGATGTTGACGTAGTTGGCGTGTGAGTTTGTCTGACCGGGATAGGCGAGTTGTAGAGCACCATTGATCTGCCACAACTGTTAGTGACTGATTGTTCTGATATAGTAACTTGTCTTACCATCAAACAAAAAGCCATAATCACGGCCCCTACGCCAAGTGAATGTCTTCGCCCAAGCTTATCAATGAAGAACATAGCAGCAACAGTGCACGCCACTTGAACAGTCCCATCAATGCCAGAAGCAAGCAAGCTCAACTCCTTCGAAGTACCAGCAGCAATAAAGTTTGTTGGGAGGTAGTATCTGATGCCAGCAGCGCCGCTCATTTGCTGAAGAAACGCGAGTGACCACGCACGCCAGAGTCGCGACCACAATGGCTTCTGCTGGATGAAGACGCGTGCAGACGTGATGGAGTTTTCTTGATGCCAGAGAATATTGGCGTGGATCTCATCGAGCTCGGGTTGGACTTCGCTTGGGGAAAGGCCGCGGAGCTTGGAGAGTGATCGGCTTGCGGCTTCAATCTGATCTGTCTCGACAAGCCATCGAGGACTAATAGACATTTGTATGAGCATTTGGGACCGTAATGGTTTGGAATTGGGACATACCTCTCGGGGATAAATGGAACACCGCATAGGAAGAGAACAGCGGGGACGAATTGCATGGCATTGGAGAGGCGCCATTCCAGATCAACACCATTGCCAGTCTTCCAGAAGGAGTATCCATAGCCGACCCAGAACGCAATTGATATGCTGGTTAAGTTAGAATCTCACGATAATCGCAATTGGGAATGCAGCGTCGACTTACCCCGAAACAATGCCGACCTGGTTGGCAGCAACGTACAATCCTCGATTCTTAGCAGGCGAGATCTCACTCAAGTAGAGTGGTACAGATGTAGAGACAACGCCAGTACCAAGACCTGCGACGATTCTTCCAACAACCATCATAGCAAGGTGAACCGAACCGGTTTGAATGGCAGCGCCTACACAGAGGAGACATACACCACCAAAACCTGCCCAGCGTCGACCATACCGATTGTTCAAGGGACCTGCAAAGAATGCAAAGCCAGCGAATTGCCCTGCGTAGAAGATAGAAGTGATGAGGCCCTTGTCGCTTGAGGATGGATTGTCGAGAGCTTTGTTGAAGCCGGGGGATACATAGATGGTGCTCAAGATGCCGATATCATAACTGGTACTTTGTCAGCCATTTGGTTATCAGTGTGTCTGTAGCCTTCTTACCCCCAAAAGATCGAACCCATCGAGATGACGACGATGCTAAAGATCAGCCATGCGCTCATCTTGGGCTCTGCTGTGCCCCCGACTGTGGTGGTCATTGTGATAATTGACTGTTCAAACGATTTGATAAAGATTGAAAGCTCGTGTTTGAAAGAATTCCCCGCAAAACATCCGGGGAAGTTATCATTTTTAACCTTATCAACACAGTTGAGATCTGGGGAAGCGCGGAGACGGTGGTTTGGAGGAGGAGTAGCTGACCAGGGTGTTGGAAAAGTTCCGCGATGTGGGTTCCCAACAAACGGAACCTCCGCTACCTGGTATGCCCCCTCACGGCGGTTCCGTCTCCACGGCTGAACGGAAGGATGGATTAGTTATTGATGGCTGGTGGAGAGTCTGTGAGCGTGATCGATCTATGGTCTGACTATTTGAGGCTTGATCCCAGATAGCTAATGTCTATGATAGATCAATTGGATACTTTCGTTACCGAGCTAAGATGACTTTCGATAGCGTCGAATCCAACACCAACGGTGCCCACTCACCACTTGACCAACTCGAGCATGTTTCTTCCACCCGTTTGACACCCAACCTCAGTGTCCATACCTTTGCTGTCCAAGCCAATCACCAATTCGATCGGAGCTTCCGTCCCGGTCAACACTTGACACTACAATTTCCTCCCGATCTTGATCCTGTGTCTGGGCCTCAGAACTTGCCAGAAGAGGACAGATGTCTTTCCTTCACTCCATACCATGTTGGGTATTCAGATGATGGGGTGATCGAGACTATCTCGCTTATGGCTCGGAATGGACGTGTGACGGGTCTGCTTGGGCTTCCACGTCCACACAATCCGCTGGTTGCAAACGTTGTTCAAGTTGGTGGTGGATTCCCGCCCGCTATACTTGACAGTTCTCAGCGATTGATCTGTATTGCTGGAGGCACTGGTATCGCCCCGTTTATTGCAATGGCGGCGGAAAAGAACCGCAGAAGTAGCCCCGAGGACGCTGAGAGGAGGCCAGTTCTGATGTGCAGTATTCGTAGCAGCGATTTTGCTGCTGTCGAATATCTGCTGACCCATCAACTGCTGAACCCCAGAGATTGGAGTATGGTACGAATCTTTGTCACAAATGGGGATGAAAGCGACGGCATGGTCAATGGTAAATCATCTCAATGGTGGCACGAACGATTGAGAGGTCTCTCGCAAAACCTAGACGGCAATAGTGGCTTCTGTCTTCGAAGAATGGAGCTACGAGACATTGGACCTATAGTTAACGGAACGGATGATCCGGTGCTATTCTGTGGGAGCAAGCAATTGGAGTGGCAAGTAAAGATGTGGCTGCTCAAGAGAGGAAATGTTCACTGAACAGAGAGATAGTCTAAAATATTTGAATCTAAACAACTATCATGTAAAACTATTCATATACGCGTACTTCAAATATGCCACCGAGAACGCTTTCGCCCCCATTTAGCTCAAGGATCTCAACTCCAAGGTCTGTGAGCTTCCTACTTGACTCCAGGACCACCTCGCGTCGCGACATGTGGTTCTCATCTTCGATGTATAGTTCTTTTTCGCTATCAGAAAGGTCCAATAGGCGCCATTTCTTCACACAAAATGGAATGGTCCTCTCCGGGTGGCCTCGCAACACAGATTCGAGGGCATGATCATAGTCTGTGTCGAAGCAGACGACCACCTTGCTTACTTCAACTGCATCAGACCAAGAGACTTTGAGAAGCCTTCTTCCAGGCCCAGAACTAGGAACCCAGCAGTTGGTCCTCTTGGTCGGACGCGCAACTCCATTGCGGATGTTTCCAACACCCCATGCCTTGAGAGGTGGCTCAATGCCCAATGCAAGGTTATGTCCCATCGGTCTCCTAACGGGTGTCCATCGCTCGAAGTCATCAACGCCAACATCACTAGGTGGACTTTGAGTGCACTCGTGTTCAACTGTCATGAGAGCTGAAACGCGGGTCTTGCTTGTACAAAGTGCGACAGACTCATTCTGCATAAAAGCAAGAAAGACATATTGCGTCTGAGGATTCTCGACCTCGAAGTTGATGACAAGATGATTCTCACCTGGTTCGAGTGAGAATCGTTTCTCAGCGAGGATAACCTCGGGTGTATAGTTGTAAGCCTTCTGAGACCCTCGGAGTTGGATGGTAAGCTCAGTGGATTCAACCGACATGGCGGTGATAGAAAACTTGGGGACAGGACCCTGCGACATGGGAAGCATCTGTGCAAGGCTTCTGACCAAGACTTTGGGTGGCCCATCAGCTGGAAGTTGTGACAGTTCAAAAGTGGGCGAGCCTTCGATCCTTGACGCTGAGCGAACTAGATCATTCGCATCTTCAAGCTTATACCCTGGAATAAACTGCCCAAAGCGCATAAGCTCAAGTTGAAAGTTCTTCATCTCAGCTTTCTGAAGTAGTTGCAAAGGATCAAGAGCTTTCTTCTTGCATAGCGAGGCTGCAACTCCCAAAGCATTGGCGTTGGCTCCACACGTCGCCATGACTCGTGTAGATGCGAAAGCAACATGAGATGCTGAGATGATACGACCTCCGTACATGAGATTCGGGATCTCGGAGCAGACCATGGAGGAAAAGGGGATCTGGTAGACACCTGGATATATGTCAGTTGCGTGTTATCTCTTGGTATGTGAAAAACGTACCCTTGGAGTGCCATTGAGTGCAGCCGTCTACTTCGGAAAAGACACCATCCGCAGGGTGTAAGTCAAGGGACCAACCGCCGAAAGAAACTGCGTCAGAATGGAATTTCTGCTCTACGATATCCTGCTGGACCATCATCTTAGGACCAACTGCAGATGTTAGCCTCGAACAAGGTAGACCAGGAAGAAATACTGACCGAATCTCCTACTCTCCCTCTTTCCCGGGATCGTGCCAACCCATTCAAGTGTCAAGGTCTCCGCCTCAGGAAATCGACCAGAATTCTTAAAGTAGTCCCAGACACCATAAACAACCTTCCAAAGCTCCCACTTTATCTCCTCAGTATCGTGAATAGTATCAAGTCTACCACCATACTCGATCCACCAAAGATTACATCCCATCTCCTTGGTACTGAAGCTTTTGAACCGTGGGATTTCTGCTTCGACGTCTTTAAGAGCGTAAGATGGAGCGACAAATTTGACGGGCTTGCCGACATCCTTGGTGTAAAAGTAAATGGAGTGACCCAAGAGATGACCATACTCTGAAGATGGTGCGAAGAGCTCTCCAAATTCGTCACGCTTCTCGGCGCCGATTCTGAATGGAGCACCAGCTAGGAAAGAGAGTGTACCGTCGCCTGTACAGTCGATGAACTGCTCAGCTCGGATATTGAACTTGAGCGATGATTGGGAATTGAATGTGCTGATAGAACTGATTCGATCGCCGTCCTTTTCACACCCAACTAACGCAGTGTTCAAGAACAGCTGAATATTGGGCTCAAGTCGGACCTTTTCCAAAAGAATTGTATCTAGAATCAGAGGGTTGCCTTCAGGGTTCCGATACAAATTATCCAATAGTATCTCATCAACAAGACCGCCCTCTCTGGCATAGCGGTTATTGTTAAACATGTGTGATGTCGCTCCGAGGATCCATAAGCGAACTTCGCTTGATGCATTGCCTCCTAGTACAGGGCGGTCTTGGATGAGGATGACTTTGACGTTGTTTCTTGCTGCAGCGATAGCAGCGATGGTACCGGCGAAACCACCACCGCAAACACAGAGATCTGCATCAAGGTTGCGGACTTGGAAGTCGCGACTTGACGTTGCTGGCTCGCGGCGAAGAACAGGGTCGTGAGATATTCTTGCAGGGGCCATGGTTGTGTGTGGTGAGAAGGTTATTGGTCACAAACAAGAGAGGAAAATGAATATTTTATTCCAACGCTGTACTTGTCTAGAGAGCCATGATACTTTAAATCAAGTAAATATGCATCTTCATCATCAATCACATGATGTAGTGTATTTAGAACTGGTTCTCGTTCTGGTATCTTGCAGAGACGGAACCGCCGTTCACGAACCCTTGCTATTCAAGGAGGAGTCGCTGCTGATTACTCCGAACCCTAGACGGTCTAGCATCATTAGTCCCTCTCGACAAGGTATAGCAAAACCAGAATGACCCACAAAACGTCGCGGAAAGTTAGCCGTCGGCGGTTCCGTCAATCGTGTGTTTCCCCGCAACGTATCCATATGCACTATTGCGGCGGTTGCTTTCCATCAACTGATGCTGTTGCAAGATGGACATCGTATGAGCAGAGTGACTTGCTCTATCTCATGTCGACATGTCTCAAACTGGGTCTTCTAACGTGCAGGGCCCGTTGAGAAATGTATCGCTGAGGGTATCTCAAGTACTCTCAGCATGTAGCTTCTGTAAAAGCCGAAAGATCAAGGTTTGTATAACTAAATCTGTCTGACTTTCTGTGTCTACATGCTTAAACATTTGCAGTGTGATGGGGCTACTCCTTGTGGCCGCTGTGTTCGATCAGGTCGTCAAGAGACTTGCTCTCTCATGACTGACACATCCAGCCGTGCAAGAGACTACCCTGCATTCCTCCTACAACAAATTGCCAATGCTAAGCGTCGGATTACTCAAATACAAGCCAGACCCGATGCCTCGTCACCATCATCAAATGTCCATCATCAACAACCACCGAAAGCACAGGAGAGCTCAATGATCGACTCTCTAGTCCATGATATAGAAGCCCTTCCCATTATCCCATGCTCCTACGCATCAGATACAGGTGGTCCGACACTTTCAACCCTTGTGTTAGCCACCGCAGGCACCGATCAGATCTCCATACATCAGAATCAGCAGGATGAAATGACACCTTGCCTGCCGAAAGAATCTACAGCTTTGAGTCTTGCGAAACATTATTTCGACAACGTATATCCGCGTCTTCCCTTCTTCTCTATCCAGGGGTTTTGGGTTCAATTCCAACATGTCTTTTCGGGCGCGTCGGCGTCTGTACAAAGCAGAGACTCTCAGCGTCCTCCGAACCCCATCAGCATCCTATCGCCAAGTGCAGAAGACTTTGATCGTTCGTCCCTCAGCCACGGCTATAGCTACTTCACTGTCCTGTTAGTGCTAGCAATATCAGCATCCAGCCTCTCGCGCAGCGCAGACAGCGTCATATCAGCACAAGCAGAGAGACTCTTCCGAAATGCCTTGGCGTTCCGTGAATCTGCCATCATACCAAGCAACATCATCGGGGTACAGTCCATCTTATTTCTGATACAATTTGCGACTTTGAACCCGTCAATGCTTGACGCATGGTATCTGATTGGCGTTGGTATGCGCATGTGCGTTGATCTTGGGCTTCACCAAGATCCGCAACCTCCAGAATCAGTCGAAGTTAGCTTACTGGAAACGCGGCGGCGTCTGTGGTGGAGCGTTTATGCATTTGACAGGTCGATGAGTCTAGGATGTGGACGTCCTACAGAGATATCTGACTCGGCAATCAGTGTATCCCTACCAACATTCAGAATCGAGATCCCAGCGACGCCCGTTCAGATTCATGGGTATTTGCAGCGATATCGTGCCCTGCAGATACAGTCTGAGATTTACAATCGCCTAAATGATAGCACAGGCGCAAATACGCATGTAGCACGAGAGACACTCATGCAGCTTTCCCACAAGTTGTCGGTGTGGAAAGAAGCTAGCTCTCAGCTGCCGACAAGGACGCTCCTGGAAAGTGAGTGGCTGATCGGCCGTATGCTTCTACTGAGGCCCTGTAGGTTACTTCCCAAACGAACAGAGAACGAGCTTAACGAGCTATGGCATTCAGCAATCGGATTTATCGGCCTCTATCGCGGCTTAGTGGAAACTAATTCCATCTTCTACGTTCAGGTCGCATGTGAGAAGGTATACTGGACGGGTCTTATGGCCCTTTACAGTTTCTGGAGTCTTCGTGCAGGACCTGGCGAGAGATATGATGGCCCACGCACACTGGATATATGGGTCATGGTGAGAGATATCATGTATATCCTTCGGAGTCTGAGTGAACGGTGGGAGCAGGGAAGACTGCTGTGTTCAAGGTTTGACTCCCTGACAACAAATAGTCTGGAGATTGTGGGCATGAATGGAGATGTCGATGTGACATCTGAGATACCTACAATGTTGCAAAGCTTGGATCAGTACACAAGCCTTACTACATTATGGGTTTCCAGTGCGCGGGAGGAGGAACCAGCAAGTGGTATATACCAGGAGACTAACACACTACGAAAGTTGATAGTGGACATGATGTAGAAAAAGAATTAACGAATTATGTACAACTTGATAATATATCATTCACTACTTGCGATATCTTTTATTTCGAATTGATGCACTCTGCCATACAGTCCATGTAGTTTCCCTTGGTCATGAAATATTCCTCAACAGGGAATTGATCCTAATGAGGACTCTAGGGTAAAGTTGATCATTTACATTGGTTTCAAGCAACTAGACTAGACTGGAAAGTAACACTAAGGAAGACAAAATCGAAACTCGCACGCGTCCTTATGAAACCTCAAAAAACTAACCAAGCAACTGCCCATGGAATCGGAGGGGCTTTACCAGAAATGTCTTTGTAGTAGTGGACGTTGATCTTGTAATCACCCTCTGGCACATCAGTGCAGTAAATTTGCTGGACATTGTTGATCTTGTCAGCATACCCCTCGCGCTTCAATGCCGAGTCGACGCTGGATTTCTGCACCCATCCCCTTCGATTGCCGAACCAAACGTTCCCTGTGGCTTCCTGGGTGAGAGAAACGTACGTGAGGCATTGAAGCTTCGCGTTGCCCTCGTCAGCCCAGACTAGTGTGATCTTGATGGTTGCAAGGTTCACGTCGGTAATCAGATTACCTGAAGTACCAATTGGCTTAGGAACGGTAAATCTCTTGTCCTCGAAGCCCTTGAGACCAAAGTTACCCACAAAATATGTAGGTTCGGGTCGTTTTGGATTGCTCAGGTGACTAAGAGAGCACATCATGTTGACACGTCCAAAACCTCCTCGACGGTTTTTGCCCGTTTCGATCTGAGGATCCGGGTCCGCAGCGTTAGGCATTGGAACGGCACCATTGATGAGTAGTGCCTTGAGTAACACGCCGTTGTGACCGGCGGTCTTGTAAGCCGGGTCCCTGTCACGTAGTGCTTGACTGAGCACAGCTGCGCAGCCTGCGACTAAGGGCGTTGCCATGCTAGTGCCCGTCATGAAGCAGTACATGTTGTCAATGGGATGTTTGGTTCTAGAACAGTCGCGAGATGCTGCCGAGAGGATTTCCTCGCCTGGGGCCACAATGTCGGGCTTCTGCCGGGCCTCCTGTGTACCGGCACAACTGAAGTCGCATACAATTGTCGGATCACCAGGGACAGCCTTGTCAACTGGCTGCTGGCCGGCATTCGAAGTAACATCCGCATATCCCTGCATCCAAACTGTCGTAGATGACTCGCAGGCGCCGACAGTCAGAACATTCTTAGCTGCACCCTGAACATCCACGATACCGACAAAGCTGGTGGCGTCCCCGTCGTTCCCGGCCGCGAAACACACGAGGGTATTCTCCGTTCGTAAAAGTGAGTCAAAAACCTTTTCAGTAGGACCGTAGCCCGGTTTGGGCCCTGTCTTCTTTCCGTGATCGTATCCCCAGGACTCGCTGAATATGGGCTTTGGCAATCCTGAAGCCATATGACTCAACGATAATTTATATATATCATTGATTGTGCCCTGGAAGAAATTCCCAACTACATTTTGGCCAACGGGGTGGGGGCAAAGGGTAGAAAACAGCAGCTGTGCTCCAGGTGCTGACCCCATGATGTACCCAGCATTGCCCGGAGCAGCAAGTGATGACTGTGTTGCCCAACCGAGTGCAGATCCGCAAACATGTGTTCCATGTCCGTGACGGTCTGCCACGCAGCTTGCGGTGACAGGTACACTCGCAGAACCTGGCTTGTGGTCCTTGTGTAAACAGAAGAACTTGTATTTATCAGGTCGGTTAGTGAAGGCTGTATGTAATCCGGAAAGATCGTCCAAGTTGGCGACGGTGGAGTCCCGATCAAATCCTGAATCAGAGATGGAGATAGTCTCACCGGCACCATCGTAGGGCAATTTCGCAGTAGAGTAGCCACCCTGGGACAGGACAGAGCCAGCCACCGTAAGTACATCAGTGGCAAAGTTGTTGTTGAAACTGTATTGTGGCTTCTTCTGGATGACATAGACCTCAGGAGCTTTAGCCACCTGGTCCAATTTGTCGGGTGTAGTCTCCGCTGTGGCCGTCGACGTGAAGACCTCCACAGACCCAGACTCCAGCACGCCAGCAGATACAAGTTTGTCAACAGTACTCTGGATATCTGACTCAGAAAGACCTTCATGAAAGTGAATCTCAATTTCCAGCTTCTGATTTCCACCGGTGGGCGCTATTGTTGATGTTGAGGACCCTGCTGGTGTTTCTTTGGCAGCCGCAGCTTCAGCACCAACAAGTCCAGGGGAGACGACTGGCGCTACACCCGAAGATCCTGTATCTGGAGCAGATGAATTACGAGCCGCTGTCGATGCATCTGAAGGCCTTGACACGCCAATATCTTCCAGGAGATCACTATGAACCTTCACGCTAGGAGGATACACGTCTGTATAGCGAACTCCCCGAATGTTCTGGATATCATCCACGCCGGTTCTAAGACTCCTCTTGTACAAGTAGACCCCGTCGTCAATGTAGGTCAAAACAGTAGCACCAGTAGCTTGGATTTCCTTGTGCGTATCCTGCGAAGTGTCGGCCAATGTGACCAGAATGTATTGGGTAAGGTTTCCGGCGTCTCCGATTTGGGATGCTGCTGCAGTCTCTGGCTCGTTGCCGCCTGCCACAGCATCACGTCCAGAGACTCGAAGCTCAGATTCAGCGGAGATAGCGGATTCTGTTACTCGGAGCGTTTGACTTCCTACGGGACGTAGTAGACTTTCGCCACGAAGGGTCAAACTGTTCCCGTGTATCACGACCTTGACGGGTTGAGGCGAGGACGCCATGGTATCGTGATGGATGCTATGATAGGTTGGGAGGTATTCTGTAACAATAATAAAGAAATTAGACCACGAGCAGGTGAAATTGAGAGTGTCTGGAAGTGGATTACCTTTTGAAAATGGTGTCAAATTTGTAGTTGATGGATATCTACGACCGCAATGCAGAGTTATGGTATGACAGCAGCCGAATCAGAGGCAAAATGCAGTTGAACACCAGACCGATCGCTACATCGGATACCCTGTATAGTACTATTGGGAGCCAGGTCTAGAGGCAGTGTAGCTGCACTGCTGTTCACCACTTTCAATGAAGGCTACACTGTGTGTCGCCTATAGTCACCCACTCCAATGTTGATATTTGACACAACTATGTTGATAGGTGCTATGGGACCACATTACCCCTCTTTTGCAATCGTGCGATTGCGTAGAGACCTATTGTCGAGACGCACCCCTTCTCAAGTCAAACCTGTATGTACTCAGAGTAATACAAGCCGGGTATCAAACTAACCGAGCCCAAACTTCTTTGGGGTATATGCCCGACTCGTATTCGGGTCTCAGGGTGTCAGTGTGGCGAGCTGAATGGACATAGATGGAAGAATATCGTGATTCCATATCAAGAGCCAAAGGGCGTGTGGCAAAGCGGCAGCAAGTGACTTGTGTCTCTAGGTACTCATTGCTTATCTTTGGACGTAGGCCATCTCCGATGGCGAGGCCAGTCGAGGAGTCCAGACCCCAAGACCAATGTAAAAGTGTTCCGAGACGTGAGACAATTAGGCTGCTGCATCAGTGGGAGTGGTGTTCAGATGGTATGCAAATGAGTCAAAGAATTACCACTGATTCTAGATTTCGCTGCAGGAGTGATCTTAGGTAAATTGAATATTGCACTCATGCTCTTGAAGAGGCTTAGATGCCGAGTATAAACATGGTGTTATCACATTCACCGCTCGCCTCCGTACAAATTAAGTGGCGCATTGAAGCAAGCCCTTGTCTCATTTATGGGCTGATATATCTGACGGAGCCGAAATCACTGAGCTGAAAGGGAGCGTCAATTGTGGCAATAGCAAAACAGAGCGAGTCGATGCATTTCACCTTTACCGTCTTTAGCTATCAATGCATGGTGGCTTCGAATTCTGAAACAACCCATGCCAAGTGCCAGACCTCGCCTACTAGATTGGGCCTTGGGGGTCGACTGTGGCTGGCTGACATCCCCCCTCCACAAGACGGGACGGGAAGGATCGCGGGGGAAAGGCTCAGGCCGCCCGACGTTAGCAACCTTAATGCGACTGTCATCACGTCCATCTGCGGCCCCCACGGAGTGTTCCCCTCTCTTTACTCCCTTGTTGATCCTGCGAGTATGACTAGTCTCGGCAAAGGCTATACTGTAGTCGAATTTGTTGTCATCGACAGTCTCGTTTAGCCCCATCAACAGTGCTCGAGCCAAGGGTTAATGCGCCAACTCATCAGAGGGGCACAGCAAAGGCGTACATAGATATCCTGTGGTGGCTGGGCTGGCTGCTGGGCAGCAACCCTTACCCACTCCACTTTCAAAACGAACCAGGGGGGGCTCAGCTCTTGCATAGTACATTGGCTACATGTCTGTCTATCGCCGCATCGGTCGATTGATGCCCGTAGCCATCGCGACTGTTCGACGTCGTCCGCGTAAGAGGAGAACAATACATGTGGTCGCTCGTATCACAAATCCCCCTTTTCTCAGTGCTTGGGGTGGCGTCACACGGCGCTTCGCGCGGCACATGCATAGGTATGGCCCTTCTGTCTGCCGGTAAGATCTGCAGCTTCAAGGGATAGGCGTGGCAAAAAGAAAACGATAGAGCAGTTACGACACAAATGCGCAATACAAAAAATGAAAAGAGAACTCGGAAAGGTTCATTTGTCATATTTGCCGTACATCTGTTCAATCATGACAGCCTGGATGGTTTAATTCGCAATGAAATGGGTACTAAACCATGTCATAATAGCTTCAATTACATAGAAGCTCGAGGAACTAAAACTGAGAATACAAAGCAATAAATAAAGCCTGAGTAAAACAAAGAATAAACACCAGTCCAGCATTTAATCTCCCAAATTCCATCACTGAAGGGCAACCTGGGTGACCTGTGTCACTGGGTAGAAAGTATCGTAGTGTGCACCCGACACTGCAATATCGACAGGCTGACCTACCATCGCTACTTGCTTCTGCACGGGAAGAAACTCCAGAACGCGAGTAGACATGCTGAGAGCGGTATCAGCGACGAGGGGCCCCGCAGAGGTGAATATAATGGGTTGCGCCACGTTGCTCTGGCCCGGATAGACAAATACGCCCAACTCCTCTGCTAGCATGTCCGCGTTGGCCAGGGTGACCCGGAAAGGCGTGTCAACTATGACTTGGGTAGTGGGTAGCTGCCCATTTGGTGGTGGTGGCGGGTCGGCAATGGTGAAAGCAGCCTTGCGCAGCTGAGCGAGGGAAACGGTGCTCGCCGCAAGATAGGAGTCAAGCGACTCAGCCAATGGAAGCAAGGCATCTGTAGCGGCTTGATTCCCGTAGCTACCAGTCCCCAGGATGACAAAGTCCACAAGGAGGTTGTTGCGCACAAAAATGAGGCTACGCTTTGTGTGGACCATGTAATGGCCATATTGCTTCTGTGGATCGTTGGGGACAATGAGCTTCTGAACATTGCTCTCAAATCCGGCTAGCTCGTTGATCAGACTGTCAAACGCATGGGAAAACGTCTCAAATGTTGATATCTGTTATAGTCGGTCATCAGTACGCGACATTCCTATTCAGGATTTCACTAGGATAACATACTTTGACTCTGGCATTCGTGTTAGGAACACCATTCAAGGGCACGACGTAAGTTGCAACAGATACTCCGCGAGCCACCACGAGACGGAAATAGTCCGTGTCCCCTTTGTAGCGCGTATTTGACTTGAGACGAGGATAAACTCGAGATGGCCGGAGGGAACCGGAGTTGACCATATTAAGGTTTTTGGCGGTTTTTGCGTTATTCTTCGTGCCCTGGGCATTGAGTATTTTGTTGATTTCAAGGTTGAGTGGCTCTACCAGTGGCACTGGTGGCGGCCTTGGCCCCCCAGAATGAAAGTTCCATGGCCACGGCTCATTCACACCCCTGAGATTGTAAAGGCCTACCTTTCGGCTCAAAGTATTGCCAGCGGCATCTGCTTTTGGGACGCGAGCAGTGCTATCCCAGTTGACTGTTGGTAGATGGCATACGTTAGCATGATCACAACCCCGGATGAACAAGAAGTTAATACTGACAGAATTGCCCCATGTTCTGGCTGAGCCTGTCGCTATCCTTGAAGTGTCTTTTGAGGAACTCGAGACGTTTGATGTCTCCGGTGTCTGGATGTGCTTGAGCCTCGTTTTGGTCCTTGACGCTGAACGCCGCTTGGACAACATGAGCTTCTTTGGCTGCACCTGTCTCGATCTCTAGCCATGCATTCGTTGCTAGCCAACCATCTTGTTCGTTTAGACCTAAAACAGATATCTTCTATTAGTTGACTAGTTCTGCACCATCATTGTACACTGAATCACGAGTTCATGAGACTTACCCAGTGTGGCTTTGAAAAACGGGGTGGAAAGTCCTTGACTGACTGCCGTGTCACTTTCCCATCCCATTGGCACCGTTGAATAGCTTGCCTTGTCAGCAATTGCTCCGCATGCTGACAAACCAACCCAATGTAACCTGGGGGCTGTCCCTGCGGGATAAGTAGGAAGGAGTATCTGGAATGCCGCTTCAAGCAAACATGTCAAATCAAAGGAGTTCAACGTCAAGTCCAAACGGTCGTGGAAATGATTGATATCGAGACTACCCCCGAAAAAGCTGATGCCGAAGCTGGATCTTCCTTCCGCTACATCGTACAAGACCTTCATTGAAGAAAGTTTTCCAATGGCAAGCTTGGCCCACCATGATATTTTGTTCGCATTGATTTCGGCGGCTTTATCAATGATATCGGTAGGATTGGGCATGAATACACGGAGTAAATTGACTGGCCATTTGCCCTGTAGGTTTGGTAGTGTAGCCTGGGGGTCCAAGGCTTCGGTTGGGCCACCTACCGCTATTGCATGCAGATGATAGATTTCGATTCGTGACTTGTCTTTGACAAGGAGGGTTTGTTCTATTAGGAAACGGAAAAAGATCATCCAATTAGTCAACTATATTTCATTGATGGACACGTTGTGTGGAAGGAATGTGTGAGCATACTTGGTCCCGTTTGCGTCTCAATGCGCCATTCGACATCACCAGAGAAACCCCATGGTATGTTTGGGGCGTCATTATCAGATCCAAGTGGATTGATAACCTCGAGACTGGTCTTGAAGCCAGCCTTGAGTATTTGTGCTTGGCGCGGTGCTGCGTCTGCGAGCTTTGTTTCCTCCCAAACCCCTTTCAAGACATCGACCTGAACAGATTTAGCATCTTTAATGCTTCCGATAATAACACACTTGCTCAGTGTGAAAGCAGGCCAAGTTTCTGGGTAATTGGCTTCCCCTTCGATGCCCAGGACAGCTGCTTCTTTCAGCCTCAGTCCAATCGGCCTAAGACTTCCATGGGCTCCGTCCACCTTGTCAGTGGGTTTGGCAGCTTTCCAAACTTCAGAATTGACTTTGATTTGCAGAGCCACCGTCTCGTCGCGATTCGCGATTGGTATGAGAGGCGTAGCAGTGATGGATCGAAGCTCAGACGCTGGCACGGCCATATTGGTAGACAGGCAGACGGTTCGATAGTGATAGCTGTTGAGTTGACGGCGTTTAGGCCAGTGATGGGTAAAATATGCTCAGGTTGATCTCACGTCTTTACGAAACAGGGAGAGATATCATTCCCAGACGGTTGTCATCCGGCTTGCAGATCTGGTGACATAGGATACAGACGAAGGACGGTACTACATCCATTCGCACACTTCAACAGTAGAAACACACAGCTCTCTCGGATTCCTGTGTGGGATGTCGGGAATTGTTGAAAATCTGTTACTTGCCACGCCATATTCCTAGTTACAGGGTTGTTGTGCCGTGTGAGAGCAGCAGTGCATTAATGCGAGCGCCACATTTTTGAAAGCCAGCTGTAATGCATGCAACGGTCACTGCATCAAACTATTTCTTTGTCTCGGACTTGTCTACCAGATTTGGCCTGCCTAGATGCGATCCTTCGTAGTCTTGATCACATTCCTATAAATTCTGTGGAGCGTGGAGACACAATGCAGCATATTCGAGGAATGATAGAGGCAGTGAGGCTGGCTGATGACCAAGAGCAGTGTCTCACATGGGATGCCGATGGAGCGTCTGGGCCTCTGTGCAAAGACCACAACTGTGACATGGGAACTTAGTGGCTGCTGCACATGTGCCTGTCCTTGTTCACCGACTTCCTATGACGAAGAAACTTCTCCGTGCTAGTTGTTACATGCAAGTAGTAAGGAAGATCCGACTGGGAAACTCAACAGGTAGAAAAGATCAGACTCCCGCCATGTGAGATCCTTAGAATCAACTACCAACCTCATCGTTTCTATCCCTTTACTCCTTACAACCAACCACATCTCTATTACAAAGGCTCATTTGCCAATCCTACAGCCAACATGCCCAACACCATCAGGATCACCATCAAGAACAAGTCTATGGTTCAGCAGGCCTTTTTGCTCTTTCAGGCCCTTCCAGCTCCGACTGGTGTTCCCAATGAAAATGTCTTTCTCAATGTATACCAGCGATCCCCCGCTATTGCTGGAAACGCTCATGATCAGGTCACGTTCCAAATTACCAATGAGTATTTTGGTATTTATGGTACCAACACCGCAGCCGCTGATCAGAGGGTCAAAGTGTCTACTTCAGGCTATTCCGAAGCTACACTTCAGTCGACTCCCGCGAGTGGTCCTGTGGATGGTTCCACCTTTTATCTTACCACTCTGAACAAAGATGGAATCTCGCCCACGTTCAAACACACCGCTCAGACAACTACTGCTCAAGGAGGGTTCACCATCCAGTCGGACGAAACATTCGACAACTTGAACAAGGGTAAGTATAAAACATTTCTCCTTTTATCGTTTTCCGATCAGCACCTAATTCAGCGATATAACAGGCAACATCTATCTGGGAGTTGGCGCTACAGACCCGACGAATGGACAGGTGATTCCCATCCAAACATACAAGGCACGCCCAAACACCACTACTGTGCTCTATCCTGTCGTCAAATACTATATCTGCTACGGTACCTTTGAGCCAGGTTCGGTTGTTCAGAAGGCCGAGATGGGCAGATACCTCTCTTTGGATTTCACTGGCGTTGCAGTCAACGATGTGACCTTCACACTGGATGAGCGCAATAATTACCAGATCGACCCTTCCCTGGCAGGTACCAACTTGGTATGGAAGACAGAGACTGTCCAGTCGTAATTGATTGTCAGTGTGGCGAAGCAATGGGGAGGGAGATACTCATGCCAATCATGTTTTCCACTTGCGGCATCCATATGAGACCAGTATCAAACTACCCTTGGCTTCCCCCGCAGTTGCCCTTAGATAGTTCCCACCAAGAAATACAAACTTCTTTACGCTGCTTGCAGAACTTGAGTGTAATTGAAAGCGGGCCAAGTGATACCCATGCTCTGCGTCCTTCTCCCTCCCCTCAGCCTGCACTACTCTTGGCCTGGTAAAGGCTGCGGGTCCAGATTCATTCGTTGGTGTCGCTTAATCTGTGTTTAGATACTACGGAGTAAATCAGACCTAGATACATGCAACTGCGGTAATTGATACGTGCACCCCCTCCAACCCCCTCTCCTCTCCCTACCTAACAACTCGAACTAACGAGCTCGAAAGCGAGTGGCTGTATTTTAGTGGAACTCACCTCCGAGCTGAGCTTCCTGACACCATAATGTCACGAGTCCAGGGTATAAATATTGTGTGGAGCGCATCTCTTGAACATAACCTCTTACCCATAAACCATTTTTATTATCAAGACACATTATCTACCCGTATGTAATGGATCTCGACAATCCTTATTCAGGGGAACTTGTGCCGTCAAGTTGTCCCCCGTGCTTACCAGCTCGGGGTTACAGCCCCAATTCAGCAAACAGTGCGACACCAAATACCTCGAATAATCCATTACTGTCTCGTAGAAATGTCGCCACGAACAATACTGCAAAAAATAAAGATTTTCAACCACCGGCCTACCTAGACGGGCTGGGGCAGCTCGCGTACCTCGATGTTCATAACCGCTCCTTGCACACACAGGGTTTCGTTGTTTACCCCTCGACTCCGATGGTCACAAATCCATCTGTCGAGAAGGTGGACTTGAACATCCGGGTTTTCCAAGCTTCCAAGTTACTCCAAGGAGATGGCCATGGCAGTATCCGGTTTATGCTGCCCTGTGCACCTCCACTTAATTGGGGTAAACCTGACGAACAGCCTGGCATAATCGTCATTGCGGGCAGCAGGTCAGCGAACGAAGATCATAATTTCGGCCCTACCGGTGGGATTCGGCCTGTACCAGCTGGTAGTCACTGGAAGTTAGTAACCACGGGGCCGAACAACGGAATCTTGACGAATAATGTCTGTGTCTTGACCGCTCCGGTTGGTAGCGAACCATTCATCCTCACAAATGAGGCCATGAAGAGTGGTGGCTACGCTATGACGCAAGACATAGACAATGGAACGTTCAGAATCTTAACCGATGAGCTACTCGGTACAAACAAGAATTGTATGTTGTACTCTACTTACGTTGATTTCCTCGTGTCAGTGTATCATCATAGCGGGAGGCTAATCACTCCGATGTACTTTCAAACAGTCATCGCGTTTGCAGGTATTGGCGCCGTCAATCCGAATTATCCCAACGATGTCGTGCCAATCGTCACTTGGGACGTTGCACCTAGTTCTGTATACACAATAAGGGCGGACATGTCATCCTGGCAAGTTGTTGCATTGTCTGGTAGTACACCTGCGACTGCACTCAACTTTTCGACCTTGCCAACTTCCGTCCCTGTTACCTTTGCGCCTGCACCAGAATCCCATGCTACTGACGTATACTTCACTGCCAACAATTCCTTCAGTACCGAAGCCTAAGAGATGAAGAAAAGATCTCAGGTTGCCAAACCAGGCACCATAACCAATCTAGTGCAATGAAATCGTCATGTACGGCGGCCGCCATTTGCGAAGATTCTTTCTTTGCCTATGTCTAGTAACACAAGTGGATAACGGACAAGACAGGTACTGCAGAGGTTTATATGTCGAAAGTAAAGGTTGTGGCCCATTGTGGCACAAGCCAATATAAAACCATAAATGACTTAGACCTCTACATCGATGAGGATGAACACAATGGTGATTCCTCCTACCTTGTTCTTGATGGTATAGACATGTTACCACAACGTAAAAGCAGTATACCCGTTTTTATAACTCCCAATTGCGCTGCTGATAGGATGATATGTCTATCATTAGGAGGCGAGCAGAACTGCACATCATACAACAAGTAGTCCAACCAAGTTATTCCTTCTTTTTAGAACGTGTAGGCGTCTCTATGTTCTCATGGTTGACGGTGATATCTGCGATAGGAGGACGAAGCAGCTACTGTACGTACAACCTGGGAGACACTACTACTATCACACGCTTGTTCTTATCAGGAAATATAGTTATTTGGAAAATCTTAATTTAATATTTTCAATTTTCAACCAAGATGAATCCTTAAATGTAAGAAGACTAGGGCTTCGGCGAGCAGATGTTGAAAAATGAAAAACTTATATTTGCCTTCAATATTAATATTATTAATTCAACCGAAATAACTCACAGAAATTGATCAATGTAACAACTGCCACTATGAGATAGCATTGCTACACTCTATGTTCTACTTGTACAGTATCGCTGTATGTCACCTTATCATACTATTATTTTTCCCTCAGCGTGTAGAATGATAATGATCCAATCCATGCCTACTAACATATTTTGCATGTAATATCATCGCTTCTCAACAATGGTTTACCGTAGCCCGTATCATCGAATATAAATATATTACTCCCGTCTGCTGGGTGATAGTGTACAGACGTGACAGGCCGTATAGGATAGATAAGTAGAGTGGAAAGAGCACACTGGATGACTGCAACGGCGTCGGGGCCCAGGAGCATCCATATCCAGTTTCCTTGACGTCTTTAGCCCATCTTTAACCTCTGGATTATTCCGTTTAGATTTTTCAACCAGGCCATCAATATGTTTCACAAATCTCTCGTCTGTCGCAAGATCAATCTTCCCATTGAACTCAACGACATTGCCGCCGTACTTTGGTTGAAGTTCTGTGTCTTGGTATTTTGCAGCCAAGTCGTGTAGCTGATCCCGGTTGTCACCCCTATAGCATCTTCAAGGATCTTGAACGTGTATTGGCGCTCACACAGCTGCCAGTAAGCAACCAGATCATGGCTGTATAACCTATTCAGCTAGTCAGACCTCGTCTCTTATTTTATCGCGCTGAGGAGTTGGGAATGTACCTGACTTCATATTGACATAGGTTAAGAAGAATTTTTGATGGATGCTTAAAAGGATAATCGTTGGTTTTGACTGTTCGATGTGTCTGATATTAGGAAAGACAGTTGAATTGAGGATTATTTATACACGAGATTTCAAAAGACTGTGCGAATATCATCGATGTTGTTGGACAAATACAATGGTTATCTATGCATGAGTGCTGACTCGCCAAAGCTTATTCTGACGAGATGTTTCGAGTAGTTGTATTCTAATTGTGAAAATGCCATGGGTGAATTGAATAGATAAGTGTACGTCGGTTAACTCAACTCTTACGTAAACTGTGTCATATCATACAGGCGATAACATTTGTCTTGTTGCTGTTTATTGGTGTGAATATATGTCCAGGTTCGAGGTTTCGTAGGGTAGGTCACTTCTAAAATGCCCAATACGCTCGGCTATCGGCACTTTATCATACGATATGACTCGCAGTATGTCGAAAATGGTGACAGAAGAACCAACATGCATATTTGTTACATAAGATCAAACGTGCCGACAACCATGATCTGATGAGCTTTGAACCTCATCCGCGTCATCCGGTTTTCACAACAACATCAACGTCCTTGACATATCTTCAACTCGCAAGACGTACGTAACATGGTATGCGTTTTACTTCAGGGTTAAAATATTTGCAGAGACATACAGCATTTCGAATCATGTGTCAATCTGATTCGAATCATCCGCAGCCTTCGAAAACCGACGAAGCTAATCACGGCATTGCATACAAAGACCTATCGCCAGAGCAACAAGAAATGAGCGATATTCTGAATGAAATGGGGAGCCATGAGCTATATCTGTTAGGCATTGCAGACCTCGGCCGTGATGGGATTTTTCGCTTTCTCGATGCTGATCGCAATATTCACTACGCAATTGCTCTAAGGCCTGCCTTGATAAAGGCTTTGTTGGACCGCTTGCCATATGATAAGGAGGAAGAAAGGTTCTGGCGCGGAGTTGATGGGACGAAGGTGCCCAAAGAACAGTGGTATGATCCGCCTGCGGGCATGCTTCCCCCACCACTATCCGAGGAACATCGGAAAGAAGGCCGAGAGACTACTAAGAAACTGAAACAAACACTGGGCAATATTGGCGAGGACAGAGAGAGCTACAAGACAAGACTTGTCTTTATAGAGTCAGATAACAAGCTTAAATAGATGAGGAAGATAGCTAGCGAAGAGACTTGCTGGTTTATCATACTAAATGGAGATGTAGCACGGAAACGTCTTCGCCAGTGAATGGGCTGAAGTGGAAAGACCATAGTGGTAAAGCAACATCATAGGCAAAGCAAACAAGTATGAGCTTCAGATAAGGAATCAAGAGGAACAACAATAACTCTATGATCCGAAAACCCGTCCCCAAACCTTGGATATCATCAACTTGACCTGATCCTCGACTTGAGCAAAGTTCTCCGTCCAGAATTCCACCCATTCTCCCAGATCTCCAGTCACTTTGTAGTTACTAGACGATACTCCTCCCACCCTCCTGAAAAGCTTACCACCCTGGACCTTCAAGAGGGGTGCGTGGTTTTGCGGATGCGCAGAAACCTTGTCAATAATTGGAGCATGATGCCACGCGGCAAACTCTGATGGCTGTATAACCTTTTTGTTATTGAAGGCATCGTGAACTTCTGCGATCGACTGTTTCACCGCTTTGAGGCATTGATCGAGGTTCGTTGTCGTTGCGTTTGATGAATTATCTTTGCCAGGAAGTCTGCCGTCTCCGAAAGATTTCCACTTTTCGCCTGATGGGCTTTCGAGCCAGAGGCCGAGCGCGCCGTCTTCATTGTGCATGACCTAGAGAAGAGCGTTAGTTCAAAAGGGAGATGAATAGTACTGCTTCGGTATACTAACATTGGATGAAGCATTGATGATCTTGGAGAAGCTTGGGATCGAAATCGGGTTGGTTTTGGCAATCTCTGCGATTTCGCGACGCGGAACACGAATGTGTCCGGCAGCAAAAGAATCTTCCAAGAAGTGATCGGCGAAACCATTGACAGCAAGAGCAGTCTCTAGGTTCCCCTCGGCGGCCAACTCAAGAGCAACGGCATGGCCTGCGTCGTAGGTAGCCCTAGCTTCAGCAGCAAAATGATCGACGTTGCCCTCGAGAAGTTGCATAAAGGTAGAGCCAATAGCCCACCTCATATCCTTCGAGACATCTTCAAGATGGGTGATGTCAAGGGGATTATTCTTGTATACAGCCGCGAGCTCATCAGCAGCATTGTCAGAGTTGGAGCTCATGACAGCCAGGGCCTTTTCATTAGTGCTGTTCAGTTCTTTCCTGATAGCCTCTGCCTTGAGTTTGCCGGCGGGAGAGTAATCAAGCATATCGAACCAGCGACGGAACATCTTCTTCATCTGCTCAGGGTTAGGCTCAGAGGAGATGGGCTTGTCCAAGCCGAAGTAATCTCCTGCGAGACCATTGATTTCACCATACGAAACAACTAGTCCGTTGTTAAGATGCATGGTTGACGCAGGGTGACCGTTGGGGCTCTTTGGATCGTCCGCTGAAGGCTGATAGACATCGACCGAGTCTCCCAAGAACCTGTGCTCTGAAAAGTACATGATTGATTGAAACGATGATAAGAGATCTCGAAGTGTTGATAGAGCGAATGGATTAAGTGATGAGTTATGCTTAAGAATGCCTGCTAAAACGCAGAATTTCCTCAGTGTTTATACCACTCCATGTCGCGATGATAGGAACGGGTTGACTGACTAAACTTCTGAAGTTTCCTTCGAAACGACTAACAAGCCCGTCAAAAACTCGTGCCACTGTCTCAAACCAGCCAGCCTTTGCCTGTGAGGTGGCTTGTCACGATGCACCGGATTCCAATTTGAGTGAGACATTGAGACATGGGTTTAGGTCTGGATCGCTCCACGACCCCACAAACAACCGAGCGCTTGATCGTTGTTTGACAGGGACCTCTAGTCTATTAGTTAGTCTGGACTAAACATTATTGAACTATGTTTAAGCGAGGTGCGAAATACTTCGTATGTCCAGCTGTTTCGCCATTCGCCAACTGATGGCTGTCTTCGCTTGAGGAGTGATAGTCACCCCTGGTCAATGGTCCACTGCAACGATCCTCCCGGCCAAGCCCAGATTCACTCCAGCAAGCCACACCATGATCTAATTGCCTTTTATGGGATCGTATATGTATTAAGAATAGCGTCTGATGTCGCCATGGATGGCCAGCTAGCCACAAGGTGACAGTGCGACAGCGATGCAGTAGACGATCTTCTATCTGGAGTTCTCAGACTTCATCGTCACAGCCAGCCAGCCACAGGACTCAACTCATTGCCATGTTATGGAATGAAGTCCAATCAAGGTATGTGATAATGTTCCCTGCAGAAGCCACTGTTCCTAGTATCTGTCACTCTGCCAAGGCGTAGTATCAAGACTGTAATGATCCTGTACAGAGGCTTTGACAGCAGATGTGGATCCTTAGCTAAGTAGACGAGACGACATGCCAAGTACAGCTAGCCATAACTACTTCTTGACGTTGAAACTAGTAACCGGTGGCGAGACTAAGTAGTGTATTGCATAGGAGTTGATGTATCGACTTGGCTTTTCGGAATAGATCAGCCAGCCTCAAAACAAAAATGAAGCTGAATTGTGATATGAACTTAACCGTTTTGTCATTGCTTATTACGTCTTCGAATGATGATCAGCCAGCCATGAGCTTCTCACCGCCAGTTGATGGACTCATCGTGGATTGTGATATTGGATTTTGGATGCAAAGGGGACTCGCCACATTGGGATACCCTCAAGCAACGGGGGGGCCATGGTTCCCTTTGGTGACTGAGTTACTCAGGGTAAAGGTGAATGATGTCAAAAGTGAGTCTCTAGGCGAAGACAAATCTCTATATAAGCTCGCGAGGTTTCCCTGATATCCTCTCTCACTTCCTCATCACACTCACAACTACAACTCCAGATCCAATTCATTAAACTCAATTCTCTATCCTTTCTTCAAACAAAGCCTCTTATCTTTCAAATCAGTCATCATGGTCGTCGAAAAGGGCAACAAGATCTTCATTCCTGCTGACCAGCTTACCGCTGTTGAGGTCAAGGTTGAGTGGTCCAAGAGCCTTAGCAGCTACTCTGAGCAGTACTACACTGTTCCCTTCTTCAACAAGGACCAGAGTCAGTATAAAACCAATGTGACTCGGGTAGCATTTACTGACAGCAGCATTAGACAATGAGGAGAGCGTCATCTTCATTCAGAAGAGCTATCTCGATGCTCTGAAGAGCAAGAAGGCTCCTGGAGATGATTTGACCATCATTGTTGATGATTCTTTCCAGTACGGCCAGAACAAGGAGAAGACCAAGCGCTGGTTGGCTTTCCACAACAAGAAGAACGAAGCTTACCAGGTTAGTAAATCCGAGTCTGAAACTTGCTAGTAATGCATCGCTGACCTATCCCAGTGGCGCTTCGTTGAGGGCCTCAAGTCCAAGCTTGGCCAGTCTGCTCTCAAGTTTGCCAATGGCTTCTTTCCCAGCATTGACTTGGGTATGCTCAAGTTGCTCTTTGGAGATTACCTCCACAACTTCTAAGCTGTGGCGTTCTTGGGAAGCTTACTAAATCAAAGTTATTATGAGGGAATGGGGGCTGGGGTTGAAAGGTTGGGATACGCGACCAGCAAGGGGTTTTTGCCCGATGGTTTCCCCTTTCCGAGTCACATTTGATCGGACCAGCATGTATTTCCTTCCATGAAGTAGAGAGTACTTAACTGAATTTACCTGAATAACAATTATGAACCTTGTTTTGGCCATAGTGATAAATCGTAAAGTCAAAACTGACCGATAGACCGCTATTCTGGCTTCCCTCGTGGACAGAAGGAATAACATTGTAATAATGTAATGTTTTGCTGCCACTATGACTGACTACATCGTCTACCTTTGGTTGTTGTTGATCATGGCAACAAGTTGAATCAGTAGGGAGAGATCATTTTGCATTCTTATGATTTTCATCGTCAAATCACCTAAAGCTTGCAATTTCCAATTTACAATGTCCCTAAGATTGAAAGATACATCACTTAGTCATAAGTAAGTAGAATTTGATGAACTACGTACCAAAATCCTTTACTGGTCTGGCGATTGGGTATGCAAGTCGGTGGTTTGATCTTACAGGCAAGGATACGTATTTACAAAACACTACGATATTTTCAAGTACAAGAAGGGCTTAAGTACGTTATGCCACATGATCGATGTCAGTACTGGAATATAGAAGCAATGAGTGACTCGGTGTATTTCATCACACATGATGCTAAGAGATGAAGCCATATCCGTACCGAAACATTCTATGATTTCCGAGGACCATAGCCCGCGGCCTCGTTGAGCAGCGCTACACGTCATTACAACCTAGAAGTCGTGAAGGTAGTCACCCCTGAACGAGGGGCCAAGCTTAGCGACTTGCTCAGCAATTTCCCCAGCGCCGAAGGACTTGGCCAAGTTCTTGGCTGACTGGCTAACATTGCCCTGTATAGTGACAGTCAAGTAGCGGTGCTACCAAGATTAGTTGGTGCTGTCGAAAGGAGGCGGGTGAAAATACCTGGTAAGGCTTGTTCTCCTTGCTGTGGAGGACGAGCCATCGCCACTCTCCAGAGCTGTTCCTCTGGCCATATTGGAAACTATCGTTGATTTCGACGACCCAGGAGTCTGATTCAAGATTTAGCAGAGGAATAAAAAGGAATCACCGATCACGTACCACCCTCCTGGCGTGCACCAGGAATCTTTCCAATAAACCCATTACTGTCGGAGTCCCTGTAATGGTGATCCTCAATAAATATCAGAAGATCCTCACCGCCCTTGGACTGATTGTGGGCATTGACGACATAGTAGCGGGCGGTACGATTGCGGAAGTTCTGAGCCCAAGAGAGATCGAAGGCGTTCTGATCTGCCTCTGAGTTGTATACGGGAACAGAGATAGTATCACCGTTCGCGGGGGCAGACATTGTGGAGTTGGAGATGATTGTGAATACAGTAAATGTTTAGAAGAAATTTTGTGAATGGACCTGTTGAGATTGTCAAGGTTGAAGAAAGATGGGAGGTCTTGGGTTTAAATACTTCTCGTGGCTGAGTTCAAGGTCTCATGCCGATCTTTGCATTTCTGTGCGGAGTCTGGACGCTTGGTGCTTTAATAGTCGACTATTGGCATAAACGCGGCTGAATAGAAGCTGATGACTCGACATGTCTGACTATGTCCACTAGTTTAGGAAACTACTACTCGATAGTGCTCTCACTACTGCAATGCTGCAGATCAACATAGGGATCTCCGCGAAGGCTGCCCCATCTGTGCCGTTGGGAGTATCAACGTGCGTCTGCCACTGGCCCGATTTGGTCACAACTGTCATGACCTACGTTAAACCTTCCATTTCCGAGACATCTTATATCATTCCTTGGATTTGGGGCTGGCTGAGAAGCATAGCTCGCCACGCAAAGTTGTGGCGTTGACGAACGAATGGCCTAGATCCCTGCATGTCTCGGCCCGCTCCAATAGTGTCCGAGCCACAGCGTTTAGAAATTGACTGTAGATCGTTCGGCTGATGGACTCTTCAACGGTATATGCATTAAAACCATTTATCACACTCCGACACCCTGTAACGTGGCTGGCTGTTGTTTCAGAACATTCTGGGTGCGATGTCTCGTATTACGTAGATGCAAGACCGTTGGAGCATCTCATCACGCAATGAGAGTGGCAGTCTGAGCACGACATCTTGACGGTTTGGAGTGAAATCTTTTTGAGAATTCAATACCTCATGCGATGACATTATATGAGACTATAGCTAACATGACTCACAGCGCGGCTGTATATATAGCCATGCAGCATGACGACAATTGTATTTATTTTCTAGAGTGGAAAAAAGGTATTACGAATACCCTGTAGTCACCGCGTGTAAAATCTAGCACAAGGCTACAATAACTAGACTTCCTCACCATACACAAATAGTGGCTCACGCATGAGGTGATGATGTCTTGCTTCTGAAGTGAGGAGCAGACACATGTGGAAGTGCAACCAGTAGCCATTGGACGCCATACAAAAACAAAGAGTTCTTCCATTTTGGGCAACTTCAGCTTACATCAAAAAGAAAGCTAGCCACCGGATCCCTATTATATATCACACTGAATTAGATCACTAATTTGTAATTGAAATGCAATAAGGCGACAGGGCCTAAGGCTTGTTGTATCGCTCCGAGAATCAGCATTTCGACATTCGGCATCCCTAATACGGGGTAAATGCAGCCCGTCATCTCGTAACTAACTCCCTGTTGAAGGGCTAAATGTAAATCAAAATGGGCCTGTAAAAGTCGCTCTTTCATTTTTTCGCAGCTTTGATTTTCTTGGTGAAATATGTTTTGCCATAGTCCTTGCTCTCAAAGACAAATCCATCATCGACTTGAACCCAGCTCGATATCAATGTTGTAATTACCTTAGCGTCTTCGTTCTTAAACTCCACTTTATCCTTCTTATAATATGGTGCAGGGACGTGTACGCGGTCAGGGCTAAGTGTCATGCGAAGGAAAAGATCATGCGGAGAGGTATGTTACTTTTCTTCCTCCTTCCTCTTTTTCCCTCACTGGTATTTAACGTGCACCACAAGTTAGTATGATCAGATAAAGATAAGGTTTTTCCTGATATTTACACTTTATAAAGGGCATTATGACTCCTTTGCCTACACATAACCTTTTTTTACCTTGCCCTATAGATAAGGTTTAGGCATAATATAAATGCCTTTTTGCCTACTTTGATCCGGATTTTCTCTTCTTTTATCCATTATCAACAACACCACAACTACACAAGGTCAGGAAGTCACAAGTAAGTACTCGGAAACTTCACGTTAAGGAGCGTGAGAATATGGTTACACATCTCAGGCAGTATCTATTGAGCTACGGAAGAATTGCTTTAGGCTACGGTATTCAGCTGGTCGTGATTTACAGATACTTCTGTCATTTCTCTTGCGCACCTTCGCTTGTACCGACTTTTGAACCATCCAGCATGCCAAAGGCATATAGGATCTCCCATATCGAGCAAGATGCCGACACCTCCCCAATTCGCTGGCTGCAACGGTCCCAAGCACCATCCACCCAGCCAAAGGAAATCCAGCTGCGCTTGCACGACGTTGACATCCAGACCCAAGTCGCTGCTAGGCACATATTCGTATACAATGGCGTGGTACTCTTCAGTCGGCGAAATATTGCGTACTTCATCTCCCAATCTTACCTCAGGAGGATGCAGGATTGAAGGCATTCTACAAAGCTCCTTGCCGCTTATCGACGTCCAACCATAGCATTCCCTTAGACGAGGTGCAGTACTGTATTCCACTGCGCCCAGCATCTTTCGGTATAGTTGTCGGCTGCGGCCCTCGTTGGAAAAAGCGTGGAGATTGGAGGCGGCATCGCGGAATGTTGTCGGGTTTGGGTTCAACCAGATAGGGTCGGAGGAATTGTTGATCGCGAATCGCATCTTGGCGAGGAGCGACGCATTTTGGCATTCCCGTTGGAACGCCCAGTATCGTGTACCTTCTGGCGGTTGGTTGTCCCAGAACTTGACAATCAGCAACATACTTTATTTAATGATCGAGCTATTCAATAAGACTTACCACTTTGAGCGCATATGTTTGGCTGTCAATGCTGACTTTCCAAACGACTCCATCTTGCCCATATCCTAGCAATTTGATGAAATCTATTCTTCCGTGGCGCGTGAAACGCCCCAGTAGAGGCCGACGGAAATTCTCCCATGCACAAGCGGCCGCAGTATCGTTCATTGGTTTCTCATCAAGGAACGGTTGTGCTTTCGCAACGCGACACCGCTTTTCAAAGTTCTCTAGAGCGGGGTTGGGCTTTGGAGGTTGCCATTGGATGCGTTCAGATAACGACATGATGCTAACGTGATGCCTGAGTGTGCCAGTCACTTGCTGGCGGCGCGTGATGACATGATACGTGGTCTCGGTAAAATGTAGGCCCGTTGGCCCGACCCCCCTGATCAGACGGATGGATGTGACCACGAATTTGTGGTTAAGCCAGGGTTGTAACTGACCACAAACCTGTGGTTGACCACAAATCTGTGGTCAACTTTTTCGTGGTGACGTTCAACAACCACAAAAGCGTGGCATGAGTTTGAACTACAGGGTGGCATGGGGCAAGGATGCACACCACAGAAACACTACGTAGGCTCTATCTACCTTTCAGGGGAACCAATTTGCCCTTGATCCGAGCTGCTGCTGAGGAAATGCGGGTCAGCATATTCAAAATATATTATAAATTAAAATACTGCAGCTAATATAGTGTATTATAAATTCAAGATAAAAGTATTACTTTAATTATATAAATAGTTAAATTAATTAATATATTAACCCTAATTATACAATATATATATTTAAATAGTAAATAGGTATTAATATTGGGATTAATATAGTTAAAAAATCTCGCACTTTTAACTTTTAAAACTGTGAGCCCCATCGTTATCTGTAGTAACCGTTAGCAACTGTCTCATTTCTAGCTCGACTCTTTTTGTTCAAGCAGATGCCACGTACCAAATCATCACGATATTCAACTTCTCGGCAGAAAGCTTGTCAGCCCTGCTCATCAGCCAAGGCAAAATGCGACCGAAGACCAGAAACATGTGGACGCTGTGCACTCCGCGGCCTAACCTGCAACTACCCGATAGCAGAAGCTCGAGATGGACCGGACACAAGCTTATTTGAAGAGACACAAATGGACTACTCTATCCCAACGCCTGATATAGACGTCGAGAATCACCAAGGGTCGCTTCCAAGAGATCAAACGCCAAACGCAAGTCTTTTGTCTGCAGAAAGCATAGCTGGGAATACTCCCACCAGCTCATTTTCAAACCCCCTGAACACGCTTCCTTCAAACCGGACAGGACTTAATAGTCATAAAAACGAAGCAGAAATTCTAGACTTTTCAAGTCTCGCGCTTGTGTGTCCAATTAACAGCGATGACATCAAAAATCGCTGGCTTAACTCGTATATACCCTTGCCTGGACAAACCGTCAAGGAATACTCTCCCAGTATAATGAGTCTTGTCTCTCGTGTCCTCAAATCGTACGCGTCCATGATGATTAGAGGTCGAGGCATTCCTCCTTTTATCCACACGTCTCAAGTTACTACCGGGTTGATCACCCCGCCTCTTTCGACGTGTCTGAGTCTAGTTCGGATCTGCGAACAGTCGCTCCCTGGAAGCCAAGAAGTTGCTACTGATGTCATACAACGGGAGATGAGCAACATATATGAGAGACATGCTACATATGACGATATCAATCTGCTCGCAGCATTTCAAGCCCATCTGATATACTCAATGGTACTGTTCTTCTATCTCACTCCTGAGGGTCCAGTTCCTTTCCTACGACAAGCCGTCATCAACCTTCAAGAGATAGCCTGCGCCTGTTCACGTCGAGGTCTGGTTTGTCTCCCCGAACAACAAGCAATTCGTCCAAGATGGGAAGACTGGATTGTGGCTGAAGCAAAACGACGAACACTTTTCACAATGTACTTTTTCGACAACGTGCTTTCAGCTCATGATGGGTTTGCAATTTATCTAGGGACTGAGTTGACAGGTTTGCCCGCACCGTCAAGCAAGTCGCTGTGGCAATCAAGTGTCCGACATGAGTGGGAGAAGATCTACAATCTTCACGTTGTAGACTGGGCTGATAACCTATTTCGGATTGATGAACTATGGCCTATTCCTCATGATCTTGATGAAGAGGGTGTGAATGAAAGGCGCGAGAGAGTGGACAGATGGTTGGAGGGAGTGGATGAATATGGATCGATACTATATGCTGTAACAAGTTGCACTCATGGGGGATAATAACGAGCTTACATATAATGTACGTAATTTCATTGGTGATATTTATCCATTTTTAATCTGTGTGCGTCTATCAGCTGTGAGTATATGAGCACCGTGAGCATGATTAGGCTTCGGCTGAGGGCAACAAGTACGAATTATGAATAGCTCCCAGTTGTGCACCAGTACCATCTACTATCCAAATGAGAGTCCCAGGCCTATGTCATTATGTCTCCGCTCTTTGTGGCTGTGTCACATTCCCTTCCACGCCGAAACTCCGCACATTTCTGCCATCCTCCTGTACAAGACCATAACCAATTCTGACCTCCCCTTTCACGCCTGATTCGTGGAGTTCTGACGCCCTAGAAGCTGCGATGATGGATGAAGGTTTCATATCACGCATTCTACCTTCTTCTCGATAGGCCTGTAGCCCAAGTAGAACAGCCGCTGTAGCTAACGCGATACTTGCCGCATACACCGCGAGTAGCTGCACCTTATTGTATTCAAACACATTGGTGTATCGTTGTTTCTGGCAAGGATAGTTTGTCGACGGTCCACCTTTGGCTGCCCCGGACGGTTCACCATTGGAAGCCCATGATACCACATTGATGGAGGGTTCTGCCAATAGTGAAATGATCATGTTCTCGTACATTTCTACAATAGCTTCGGCCAAGTTCTTTACCGGGAGATAATTCAATCTCTCGATTAAGGGAGTTAGCAGTAGTTTTGACTGTACATCATAGAGGGGCATAGTTGTTGATCCATTGAAAATGTGTCGTAGGGCGTAACCGAGTGAATGATAAGCTCCGATAAGACGATATTCGCCAACGTCAGAGGGGTAGACGTAGTTTTCTTCCGGATCTGCTTTCGTTCGGTCGTTGAGTCTGCGGTCGGGGTCCGTCTCCGAAGTAAGAGTAGTATTGATTACCTTTCTTAGGTACTCGCGATGCAGAACCTTGTGAGACTGCACACCGCCCACATAGTCAAATTGAATCGTATAGTTGACCTCGTAATGCTCACAACCAAATATAACTGGAGTATACGCTGTGTCCCAGCCTTCGTCGCTTTCGATAGTTGGTTGCGATTTTGAATAATCTTCGATAGTACAATAACCGATCCACATTATGGGCTCTGTTCTGAACGCACCCAGGTTCTTTGGGAATGGAGGCATTTGTTTCGGGAATCCTGAGGCATCAGAGGGTATTTGGGAGTCTCCATATTCGCCCAAGTCGTTGACTGCATGATAAACCATGTCACCAGAAGGTGCGAGTACGCTCGTGTTAAAAGGCGGTGTCGATTGTCCCAGATTCCGGACTTTCGAGTCTATTCCGGATGCAAGCTTTTCGCATTTGTAGCCTGGAGCGACAAAATGGAGAACATAAGAGCAATTCCAACTGTTGGAACAAATATCTTCGCCTGTGTTTTTTCGGACAAGGGGCTCATTTGATAAGGCGACCCTTGACGCTATCATGTCCTGCCATTGAGGAGATGGTTGACGCCAGTAGTCGAATTCACTGGGGTCAGTCGAAGTATCTACGTGCTCTGGAGTAGTTGAGTTCCATGCCGACACAGAGATAAGGTAAAGTCCATCGATACGCGTCCGCTTGCGCCAATAAAAGGACTTTTCGTTCGAAAAGTTCAAAGTCCGCACGTTTGGACATGTTCCATTCTCAACCCTTGATCCGACCACAACAGACAGAGTTTCAGAGGTCAACACCACGACTAGTGGAGTGATCCAACAGTAAATGGCGATAAGAGTGCCTATCTTGGCTTTCTTGATGGATGACCAGGTCAACAAGGAGAAGATGTCGGTATTGGCAGTGAAGATAGAGTCCACTGTGTCGACACGTGCCATTTTATGGCGAATAACTAGCCACGCTCTCTGTTGGAAGGCCACAGCAGCTGCGGTACCAAGACTGGCTTTGGCGCAGAATGCAAGGATGGTGCCATATCGAAGCATGAGTGACTGGTCAGTGGCTTCCTTTCCATCAAGCGTGAGATAGAAGAAGTGGTGACCAAGGGCAAAGGCAGTACCCAATACTATCAAAAGGCACATGTTCCATGGCTTTGATTTGTAGCCGTCCCAGTGCTTGGGCAGATTCTGCACCCTCTTCTGAATAAAGCTGCGACGTTGCGGTAATTCTTTTGAACTGCCTGAGCTTGGCATCGTGGAATCACATTCTGGTTCGCGAGATGACATGAGCATCACCTCGTCCACGGGTCCAGTTCGGTTGTCATTTATTCGGGTTGAATCTCCACTCTCGATTATGTGTTGATGGTTTTCGTGTGTCATTTCGCAGTTCCAAGGTAGAATCTGAAGACAGTTTGTTGGATGTGTAGGTGAGGGGCAGGCAGTCTTATGTTGATGGACCTGGGTGAATGTTGGTTACAGCTCGGGGCCTCATCTATGTTTATCCACCTTGGCGTCTGACTGCATATCCTTGGCATACTGAGCTCAGTACCTACGTGATCCAGTTCCTGGAAATCACTTCAATGGTATCAATTTGCAAACTAAAAGATAGAATAGGAATGACTTCAATTTCGCCTATGTTTTAAAGCTGGGGCCCTTTCTCTAATGTCTTGGACAAAAGGTCTTTTGCCGCGGTTGGATCCCAGTCTACCAAGACGCGCTGATTTATCGCGTCCATCTTCTGTGCCACGAATGTTTCCATGTTGGTTCTTGCTTCTTCGCATAGGAGATGTACTCTTGTTGTCCAATATGAATCCTCTTGGTCCACTGCTTCCCTGGGACCGAAGAATCTCTCATCCAGGAACTTCCAAAAGATTGTGTCAAAAGCCCAACTCTTCCTTGAAGCGTAATCGAGCCAGAACCTACCGCTTGACCAGCTCTCACGCATGTAAGAAGATAGCTTAAACGGCGGTGACTTATTCATAGCAGACTCAGTGTTTTCCATCGCAAGCAGCCAGGTATCAAGCCGCTCACCGTAAACGTCGGCCCAATTATCGATTCCCTGAGACCACATCTCTGGAGCCTCTAATAATAACCACCAAGGCGGATCCAAGCTGAATTGCGTGGGTGCAACATATGCAAACTCCCAATCAATTGCCGCAATGATATCGTCTTCTTGATCTACAAGAAGGTTGACAGGCCTCAAGTCATCACACCACAATCGAAACCCGTCTGATGTATTGGGTGCTGGGCATCTGAACTTGGAGATTCTGGACTGGGCTGACCAATTGTCATCAATGAAACCGAAAACGGATAGCCGGCCCTGTTTGGCAAGAGAATAAAACAGGAAACGGGCTATATATTTATTCCGACAGTCGTTCTCTGATCTGACAAGATCATTGTGTTGAAAGAGTAATTGTGCCATGTGCATCTCCGCTAAGGCAGTGTACCAACCGTCAGCGCTGTCGTAGGTCAGGTGGGGTTCTGGAAGCACTGCCTTTGGGATATTTGCAAGTTGGATCATATTATTCATGTTCTGGGTGATGGGCCGTCCAGCCACCGAATAGGAACCGTTCTCGCCCTCGATCAGCGACCCAATCAGGGTAAACGTAGGTTTAGAAAGCTGCGATAAAATAATGGCAATCTTCTGATACAACTTCCTAAGCGTGTCTTCGTCGATGTTTGGGTTCAGAACTGGAGTCTCCTCTGGATCTTGACCAGGGATTGCAAGAGCATCTGACATGTCCCGAACATATTTTAGGTGCTGTAGGATCAAGGTAGGCCCGATCTTTGACGATGAAGTATGGCAAAAGAGGGTTGGAATCGGGATAGTAGTGTTTTGAGCAAGGTATGCTATGGTTGCAGCCTCGTAACGTGTCTTCTCATCTGGGAACTGAACAAGATCGGGGCAAGGTAGTCGAACAATAACATCTGAGGAGTCTTGTTCAAATCTAATTCGATAGATGACATTGAACCCACCGAAGAAGATCGGCGAGACCAGTGATGCCGAAGTCTTCCTCAGGGCATTTTCGGCCAGAGCCTCCACCTTGCGACAGGTGGATTTCAGTCGGAGCTGCTGTTGAGATTTCTCCCAAGCTTCATCGTTTTTATCCCAGGCAACATCATCGAAGTTTGCTCGAGATTTCATCGTCTATCACACTCTGATGAGGTTATGATATCATTGAGTTAGTGAGGTAGATCCAGTAAGATGCAGATCTGCAACACGCCGTAAGACATGGGTATAGAAACCAAGGCCTCTTGTTGCCTGAGGCAGAAGTTTGAGGTGAATAAAAATGTACTGAGACAAAAGTCGGGAGGGGCCTAGCTTCTCTTTCATCACAGTGGCCTGGGTTTACTTCCTGCTAAACAGTTCGACCGACTTTTCAACAACCATGTTCCCACTCGAAAGTTCAAGTCATACACTTTTGTTGATCCAGTTCTCGCTGTCCAAGAGAAGAGTTTCGACGACATGGACGAAGGGATAGACAAGAAGGGTATGGAGACAACTGTTGAACACCGGGTCTAGGCGTGTTGGGGAATCTTTTACCCTACATCATTTGATTTTGTAAACTCAGGAAAGCCTACCCATAATTACAAAGGACTTCAGGACAATAAATTATGTACGAAAGACTAGAGCGATTCTCGATATAAACAATTATGGCATAAGAAGTTTTCTGATGTACAATCCTGTTTAGTGACGAGGTAAAACAATACACACATCTCCCATTTACTGATGTGAAGTTCGTTCGTGGCCATCCCGGCAACTCATGCACGGCAATCTCATGAACGTTTTTGGTCTACCACAGCTGTCAAAGCATGTTAGTAATTCAATGTTAAAAGTCTCGCAAGCGCAACTTTACATAAGTCGCAACTGCAAGGACACTGAATGGTGTCCTGGCTGAGAATTCATGTATATCTCACCTATAGTTATATTGACTCAATCCCGCACATCCTCTTTTGAAAATGAGTCCTGGAATATTAATAGCCAGAGTCAGCTGACTAAAGAAGCCTGTATCAGAATTACCACAAAACATTGATTAAAAAGAGGCAAGGTAATAGAAGATGATTCGGTGACGAAGTGCCAGTAACAAATTTCATGGTGGGCCTCAATGACCAGGTTGATGTTCAGCTTTGCCGATCATGTTATGTACCTCTTTCTTTCTGGCAGATCCTTTATGGAACAGGCCGAGACTGGTCAATTATCATCAGCCACGTAGTGCAGGTAACCCTCAGCTGTGCAAGGATCCAATAAATAATGGTTCTTGATTTCGCTGCTAACTTGCCATGCATTCGCGTTATTGATGCAGTTATTTTCTATCTAAAAAGCAAGACAGGATCGAGTTTGTCTTTAATTTTCCTGTTGGTTTTCCAAACATTTCTTTTCAGATATGTCCTTTACTACTATGAGTACCACCACTATTGTAGCAGACCCTGCCGAAGAAGAAGATGGCCAAGCTATTGCAAAGCTCTGGCAGGAGGCCTTGCAGGGATATAAAGGTGTTGGTGGTAAAGATCTCAGGAAAGGATTCACCTCCACACCGGCCATGATAGAGCAAGCCACCAAGGATATGGAAAAGTTTCACAAGTTTCGCCACAACGAAAAGAAAATCGACCGATTACGAACTATTCTCATAGAGAATTTTAGCTACATTGAAGCAGGCACTAAGCAGCTTGCTACTGCTGCATCATCAGCCTTTCCACCTGCAGCAGCTATCGGAGCAGCTTTAACCTACTTTATGGGGGTGAGTTTCGATACACCACCAAGTGGTGCAACAGCTAAGATTATAAAATTAGGCTTGTCGACTGGTATCAGCTGACTATGATACTGTCACTGTATTCTTCGAGGATATGAAAAGCTTTCTCCAGCGAATCATCATCCTGGAAACTAGACTTCCCAAGTCAAGACATTATCGGGTTTGTGTACTAGATGTGTTTGCTTCTTTTTTAATCATGTGCGGGCTTGCGCAAAAATTCGTCGAACTTGGCCGGTTTCGTAAGTGTATATAAGACTCAGAAAAAGCTCGAATAGTGACATTCAATATGTAGGAAAATGGGTATCTAACCTGGTCAACGGCGAGGACAGCGAGCTAGCAGGTGCACGGAAAGATATGGACGTGAAACTTTCGCGTCTGCAAAATGCTACAGAGAATGCAATTCTTGGAAACACCGAAGAACAAATCAAGATGGCACACGAACTTGAGAAGAACGCCAAACACCATACGGAAGTCCTACACCAGCAGCTGGAAATAATGAAGTCTGTCCAGCATACGACCGAGAGGATGAGTGAAGACCTTGCCAAGCTGATCAAGACAATTGAAGAGCAGCGGAACAAAGCTGAGAGCGGCATAAACACCACATCGCTCGAAAGTGAGAACAAACCCCTTACCGCAATGCGCATTCGCAATATGCTTCCTGCTGTCCATGACGAGGACCTTGAGTATCGCATTCTCAAAAGGACCATGGTGGACGATACTTGCACTTGGGTCTTCTCCGAGCCCAACTGGCGTGAATGGCTCAAAAAAGCAGGTGATGAGCATTCAGTCCTGGCTATAACCGGTCTCGCAGGCTTTGGTAAGAGTCACATCAGTGCTGCAGTATATGACAAGCTCAAAGGAGGGATTGAAAAAGACACCAAAAAACACATTTCTGTCGCTCAATTCCACTTCAGGGAGCACAACCCAGCTCTTTCAACGTTTCTCCCAGCCATTTCAAGCATCATTGGCCAAGTTGCGGAACAGAGCTCATCACTGTGTGCATTTTTCAATGCACAATGGCAAAACGACGAGATTGAAATCCAGACATCCTCCTGGCAGAGTTTAGTCAGATCTCTGCTCCTCCCAGCGTTCAAGAGGTCTTCAGAGAACGTTCTACTCATTGTTTTGGATGGGGTGGACGAATTGCAAAATCCTGCTGATTTTGCAGAATTCACTCAGATCCTTGCTGACGAGAAGGCGAGTATCTCGCTTGCACTGACCGGCAGACCTGGCACGTTCTCTGGAATTGTTGGAACTGAAGATGTTTTCATGATCAATGTAAGCCTTGAGAAACAGAACAATGACTTGAAAAATCTCATATGGCACCGCCTAAACTCTCTTTGGGCGTTGAGGACGTTCAGCCGCTATGTTCAGCAGCGAATTGCAGATCGACTGGAAACAGTAGCACCAAGTAAGTAAGGAAGAGTCGCATAAATTTATCATCGCTAACAGTTCAGGTATGCTATACGCTGAGCACGTGCTGAATCAATTGAACAGCCTTGGCCGCGAAGGTGCAGTCTTGCGTGCTCTTGACCAGCAGTTGCCTACAGATCTCAATGACATCTACGACGCAATGCGCCGTGATTGCTACCGCCGGACAGATGCTAGCTATCACATGACAGTGACAAAGTTGCTATATTGGGTTGTCTATTCATATCGACCTCTAACTCTCGATGAGATCACAGTACTGGCAAAACTCTGGACCAAGAATGAATCTTTCGACCTCGACGATATCCCCGAGCCGTTTTCCAAGTTCCTTCGAATAGGCGATCCAGGTGCTGACGCTGAAGCTCGCGCTAGTTTACAGGCACAAGAGACCTGGGGTACAGCAATCAGTGAACTGGAAGACGACAAGGATACATATCAACCTAACGCTATCTTTGACGATGGTGGACTCCTTGTCAAACTCAGAGAACGATCCTTGAGATCATTCTTTCGAGAGATAGGCCGAAATAACTCACTGTATTGTTGGACGTCGTCTCAATCTTGTTTCCAGATATTTCTAGATTGCGTGAGCATTGCGCGTTCCTCGAAACTTGAAGGCGTCAAAGCTGTCAAAGAGCTCAAGTCCTTCGCAGTTGACCATCTGGTGAGATACTGGGAGGGGATCAAGCTCGAGGAACTCTCGGTTGAAGAACAAGCTAAAGCGATGGAAGCCATGGCCGCAATTATGACAGACAGAGACGAGTTCCCAAAACAGATTGAAGCAATGGGGTTATACTATACTACAAGATTCTCTGATCAAGTATACTCTCAGCTTGCGCAGTGGGCTGCACTACTCAACCTGATGGAGCAGAAGTTAAGCAAACACGCGTGTGAGTGGTGGAAAGATGTGGCAGCGTCTCCTCAGAAATGCCTTTGGCATATTTCTAAAGCGCATGCCGAGAGACTTTTCAACGCACCAGACTCGTTGAGCGCCAAAGCTGCCTTTGACGCTTTCAAAGACTCATTTCAAGCCGTGAGTTACGTTCCACGGATTGGAGCGAAATGACATACTGACTCAGTGACAGGGTCGATTTACCGATCTGCTCATGGAGCATTTACACCGCAATTCTTCATTTGTTGTAGAAGAGAAAGAAGGCCCTCCCAGTGATCGTATGATCGCTCTTGGAATGGAAGGGCTTTTCGAAGATGTGGAGCTCGGTGCATCAGGATACCGTGCCCTTGCATCCATTTTACTCGACTGTAAAGCAACAGAGCCAGCTCAGGTTATGTGCCAGAAGGCTGTTGACCGAATGCGTGATACTGAAGAACAGATGAAGGTGTACGAGCTTTTCGCGCGTATATGTATGCGCAGTGATCTGGAAGCGGCGTACAAGTATATAGAGTCCTGTCTTCAGTGTACTCTGGGAGATGATACAGTTCCTCCAGATCTCAAACGAGAAGCACTGATTACAAGAGGTCGTATCGAAGTTTTGCGAAAGAACCAAATCCAAGCTGCCAAGTCCTACATGGAAGCGAGAACTATCGACCCAACATTCCTTACGACTGGAGATATCCTATCAGAAGAGATCAAAATATTCTCTGATAACGACGACAAGTCACAATTCATCGATGTTCTCATGGCATGGCGGCCCTTGGAGCGGTTGGCCTGGATCACTTGGGACTTTAACAATAACAATGGGACAGAGCGAGCGAGCCTTTTACAGGAGGTTGCTATTGAGACTGCCCAAGTTGATCTTATTATTCGTGTGTACAAAGACGCCATCGCATATCTCGATAACGTTCAAGCGGGTGCGCCTCTGCGGATTGATCTCGGGTTTTTCTACCTAATGGTATGCGACGACGCTCAAAAGACGAAAGAGGTAACGGACGAGATTCTCGATAGTCGGTGCAGGACCTTGCAGTATGCTGTTACCGAAGCTCACCCAGACTCTACCCTTGAGTCAGCGATTGAGCTACAGTCCCAAGCAAATTACATTCTTTTCCGCGATTCCGACGATCCGACCGTCATGTCAGAGCTTGTGCGGGCACAAGAAGGTCTTCTAACTAGACCTCTGGCACTTGATGTGCCACCACAGTCAGAAACATTCCTTGTCCAGAGACATCTCACTTTGTCACGCATGTACAGGAAGATGGGACCGGCCATTGCTTTTCAATCGAGTCTTCAGGACATGATTGACAAGTGCATCGAACGGCTTCGTGACAAGGTTGGATGGAACGACGCAGATAGCCTGACTCAGCTGGCCACTGCGTTGAGCGATCTAAGTAACGCCGTCAATGATGGCGGAGAGCTCAGGCGCGTGGCGAGAATCTTGATATCAGCGCAGTTCAGTGTTTTGACTGTTGCCGAAGAAAAGTCCAGTGCCACGGATGACAAGGATGCTGAGAGTGAAGCTGACGATGCATCAACACCATTATCTGATTTGCCAGAGGAAGGGGATCTTGGTGACCCCCAATATGTTGGACTAGGATGTTCAGGCCCTTGCAAGCCCAATGTTACGTTTTCTCGATGGGGAACATCTGTTGGTTATCAATGCTTGACCTGCTATTTCTGCTTTCTCTGTCAAGAATGTTACGATAAGCTCAATGATATGGAGAAGCAAGGAGCGAGGCGGGAATATCCCAAGTACTGTGAGAAACAGTTCGGGCATCTGAAAGCACCGATTGAAGGGTGGAGAGGAGTGAAGAATGGCAATGTGATCATCGAGGGGGAGAAGCCAGTGGCTTTCACAGATCTACTGGAACGCATTCAGGGGGAGTTGTGTAAGAAGGCTTGGAAAGACTTTTGGCGAAACTAGAGTAGTATACGCATTGTCTTGGTTACAGTTATGCTTTTGAAGATTCCAGCTTGTGACATTTATTCCGATCACGAAGTCGCTTGTCATAATGATAATGGTAACGAAATCGAAAAATAGGAAAACAAAACACGTATGTAGACTATTGTTAAAAATACCTGCCGTGACCTGAACGGATAGGTATATCCATACTTAGGTATATACCTGGGTTTGTGGAACCGGCTACAATCTCTTCCTGATATTTTTAAAACCGTAGTCGGCATATAATCTGATCAAATCGAAAATTATGTCTTGAACGCGACGTAATACGACATCTTCTGTCGGCATGCTTATCATCTTTGGTTCTATCATATGCACTACCGAGAGTTGAGATACGTCTCTAGATAGATAGTGCATACTGAGTCTACCTCCCATCTCCGATACTACTAAACCAGTCTAGGAAATAATACCCTCATTAGTGCTTATCCACCCCGCAACTCTATTCCATCCCTTGTCATGCGCCTTGGTCAAGTTCTTATCATTGCCTTTTATCAGCTGTTAAATTGATAAGCTTTTGCAACTGATAAATTCACTTTCAATCTTGTCGAATCTCTCTCACCTCACAACAGACCTTGCTTTAGAGACGAATTGGAACAATGCAGAATCAAGCTTCAGGTCCCCCACGAAAACGAGCTCTCCAAGCATGCGACTTCTGTCACTCCCGGGGGCTGAAGTGCCGTCGGTTATCAGCCGACTCACAAACCCAAGATATTTCCAACATCTGTCTGACCTGCATTGACTACAATGTTCAATGCACGATGAACCGGCCTGTCAAAAGACGTGGTAGGAAGCCCGCTGTCCCAAGTGGAGAGAGTGGAGAGACAGGTCCCAGGGTGCAGGCAGATCCTCAAGAGTCTAGCTTCAAGTCGCCCGATTGCATACATCGTCTGATAGAGATCTACCGGGATACCATGTACCAATGCTAGTAAGAATCCACTTCCGTTCATTTTGCTTGAGTTACTAAACGTGTTTAGTTTCCCCTTCCTATCCGAAAATGACCTCGAAGTACGGTGGGCGAACAGCATACCTCGTGAAAATGAGGTATCATACATGCTCTTGATGGCGCTATGTGCCGTTAGTGCCCAGAGTTTAACACTCAAAGCCGTTTTCGATAGCGAGTTACTGGGCGACGCCAACGTTCACGATAGTGAGACATATTTCACCGAAGCTGTGTCTCATGTACCCACACGCGTTCCTGATTCCAACGACCTAGACTACTTCAGGACATTTGGCTTGTTGGCTGTCTACTCGCTGAAGAGTGGGAACAAGAGCGATCTCCACCGATATCTCGGGCTATGCCATGCTCTCATTGCCCAGAACGGCTTGCAGAATGAAAGCTATTGGGATTGCTCCATTTCACTGGCGGAAGTGGATGATAGGCGACGTCTCTTTTGGTGCGTCTACCGTCTCGAAGTCCACTCGGCCTGTGTACTCGGCCACATCATTCGTCTGCCAGAAGCCCAAATCTCAGTGCAATACCCTCGTATCACACCGATCATGACACGCGAAACACAGGCATGGACAGCTGGCTGGGACTATATCACGGATTTGTTCCGTTTGATGGAATACACCATCCTCAATCTGCGTCAACAAAATCACGCCAAGGCTGTCTTTACTGCTCTTCGCGATCGTCCCAGCCCAGAAGCTTTGCTTGAGAGTCTCAAACACCTCAAGGCTAACAAACTTTTCATACTCCGCGTTCTTTCACAACCACATGACGAGCTGCAGAGTAATCGCTGCAAATACATGGCGGTTCAAATCACATGCACTGAAGCATTGGTCAATATCATGGCCTTACTCCATTGCCATGCGCCAGTCAGTGACGTGATCAAGGTTGCCGAAGACTTTCTCAATGAGATATCGGAGGCGTCTCTGATAATGTTCAAAGTCGCGAGTAGTCAGATTATCCAACAGCTGTTAGGTGTGGGGTACATGGTATACAATGCCTTTCTGTATGATGAGCATCAGTGTCAATTTGCTGTGGGCCGACTGGTGTCGTATTTGGAAGACATCATCAAGAATTTGGAACAAGATATTCCCACGGCTGCTGCTGCTAGAGGAGAGTTGCAGAAGCTAGCAAGGTGTATTATTTAAACTGGCGCAATTACTTTATGGAAAACATCATTATTCCTAGATGCATATCCCAAATTCATTGTTGTTCGTTCCTCATACACTCCTGTCCTCTTCAATCATGTGCGACAGCCATGGTGGCCATGTACTTGCGATAAGCCGGAGTAGACCACCGCCTGAGTCGCTTCCCATACACGATCATGATGAGAAACGTAAAGGTACAAGCGAGAGAGATCATCGCCGCAGTGATGAAGCAGTTCTTCAGTCCCTGCGATGTCCACCAAGGCGTGATAGCATAACTAAACCCGAAGCCAATTGTGTTGCGAATGAGCATGATAGAAACTGTCGTCTCACCAGCGATTTCCTTGAAACAGTCCACATTGTAACTGACAGCAATGGCACCTCCTGCGACGCAACCGACTGTCAGCATACCAAGTCCAAACACGAGTCCCACCCAGTGGACCTGGTAGTATGCGCCGACTCCCCAGACAATCAGGCCAGCGGAAGAGATGATACCGGAGACAAGCAATACCCAAAGACGTTGCTCAGGTTCCCTGATTCCACCATTGCGTCTTGCAAGCCAAAGTGCAATCCAATCTGCTGCCTTTCCCACCCAGAGACAAGCAATGGCGGCACCAATGATGGGCCCGGCGTACACACAGCCGACTAATGCAGCTGACCAATTGTAGGGTTTGCTTGACAGGACAGGGCTCGCCGTGCCGTTCAGAACATTGTACCAGGCTAGATTGATGCCATACAGGAAGCCAGCCCATGCGACAGTGGGGAAGTGAAAGATCATCAGGACAGGACGATAGACCATGCGCAACATGTCGGTGTTACTAGGTCTTCCGGGCAAGACTTTGAACCATGTGTACTTTCCCCATCCAGAGTTGATACTGTGCTTCGTGTTGGCAGGTGTTGTAGAGGGTTGAGAACCGTTCTGAGAATCAGTTCCAACGTCTCGGGATTCTTCATCGCCGTTCATCTTGGTCTTCATCGGTTCAGTTTGGGTAGTGTCTTCAACGACTTGACTCTCAATCGAGGCTCCACGAAAGTACATGGTCTCCTCCATGAAGAAGAACATAATGACGAAGCAAACAGCACAGATGATAGCACCAAAGTGCATCGTCCATCTCCAGCCATATGCGTCATTGAACCAACCCGCAATAAGTGGAGCAAGAAAGTTGGACCCGAACAGAATTGCGACGTAGAGACCCATATATGTTCCGCGGTTGTGTGCGAAGAAAAGGTCGAACACGGTGACTTCGCACAGGGACTCGATAGGCGATACGATGATACCGATCAAGACTCTGTGAGCAAACCAGACTCCGGCCGACGAAGAGTAGGCAGTCCAGGTCATGATAGGAATAGTAAGCAGCATCGTCAAAAGATAAACACCACGTCGTCCGTAGGTAAGCGCAATCGGCTGCCAAATGAGACAGGCCCATCCAAAGAACAGAAACATGACGCCTGTTCCTTGGACGAGATTGGCAGTGGAGATGCCGGTATCTTTTGTGATGTCTGCTAAGACAGAGTACTGGAGGGAGGTTGCGATGCCCGTGCCGAGGACGTAGAGGTATGCCATGCTAACAGCGAGGAGCTTTCGATGATATGACCAGTTGAGAGGATCTTCGGGGTCAGAGCTCGGGCGTGGAACGAGGACGATATCTTTGTGTTGGGAGTCATGAGGTCCGCTTGAGTTCATCCCATTGACATCAATGAGACGAACGGTACCGGGGACATCATCGTGATGGATTGAAGAATTGTCCATACTGAACATTGATTGTAATAATGATCACAAGTTGAGAGACACCATCTGACAAAAATTAATCGTGTAGATGCAACGAGCTTATAAGTTGAAATGCCGCTATCAGCCAAGTACCATGCCCAGACAAGGTTGCAATCTATGATGATACTAAGGACGCTTTGGCAAGGGCTTATTTTAGTCGGCCACTAATGATAGACACATATGACTTTATCGGATCTAATAGCTGGATCAGAGCTAGTTAGCTTGGCAATGTGATAATAACAGCTGCTGAATTAATTAACAGCTGTTAATTAAAGCTGGGGACGCGGGGTATTAACAGCTTTTAATTGCAGAACCTCGAGATGGTTGTAAGTCAATGACCTGGTGAAGAAGAAGTGAATATTTAAACGTGCCTTTATCGCAATGTTTATGGCTATCTATCATGTTCAACTTACTGGTTCAATTGGGAACTATACATTTTCACAATTGACTTGATATCTTTACTTTCAACTTGAGGAATCATCAACGCTGTCATGGCAATTGATAGTGGAAACAAGGTGAGTTACAACGCTAACCACCCATAACAATCACCAGAGAAACTAATTCCCTAGGCGCTGTCCATTGTGGATGCCCCCATTTCAGCTCTCGCTTCAGCTCTCTCTCAGGGACACATCAACAGCGTCGAGCTGACAGTCAAACACCTCCTCAGAATCGCCAAGTATGACCGTCGCACCATTCCACTCAATGCCGTCCCCATCATCAACCAAGATGTCTTCGACGCTGCACAAGCGTCAGACCAGCGTCGCGCCTCAGGTGAAACGCTAGGGCCTCTTGATGGTATCCCAGGCACTATCAAGGACTCATACAAGATGAAAGGCATGACTGTAGCAGCTGGCTCTCCTGCTTTTAAAGACCTCATCGCGAATGAAGATGCCTTTACTGTCCAGAAGCTCAAAGAGGCTGGTGCTGTCCTTTTAGGAAGAACTAATATGCCTCCTATGGCTGCTGGAGGTATGCAGCGCGGCGTCTACGGTCGTGCAGAATCTCCATACAACGAAGCCTATCTCACAGCAGCCTTTGCATCAGGATCCTCTAATGGCTCTGCTACAGCAACTGCAGCTAGCTTCGGCGCCTTTGGGATGGGCGAAGAGACCATCTCGTCTGGTCGTTCACCTGCTTCCAACAATGGGCTTGTGGCATACACTCCTTCCAGAGGCCTGATCTCAATTCGAGGTAACTGGCCTCTGTTTGCCACTTGTGACACTGTTGTTCCCCATACCCGGACAGTCGATGATATGTTCACACTCTTGGACGTCATCATGGCAAAGGATTCCAAGACATCGTGCAACTTTTGGCGTGAGCAGCCTTTTGTCAAACTACCAGATGTTGACTCCATTCGACCAAAGACTTTCTTTGACCTGTGCGATACCAACGCACTCAAGGGGAAAAAGATCGGTGTACCCAAAATGTACATTGGAGGTGTGGACTCTGACCCAACTGCTAGAAAGGTCCACACTCGCGAGTCTGTCGTTGATCTCTGGAATCAAGCTCGGAAGATTCTCGAGGGCCTTGGTGCCACAGTCGTCGAGACGGACTTTCCTCTTGTTACCAAGTTTGAGAAACCTGAGGCTTCTGACATTGTCTCTGAGACTCCTCCTCATCGCAACGAGATTGACATCTGTCAGCTTATGGCATATACTTGGGATGATTTCCTGGCGTCCAACGGAGACGAGAAAGTCGCCTCCACTCTTGCACAAGTAGAGTCTTCAACGATCTTCCCTCATCCACCTGGCTGTCTACAGGACAAGTACGACTCCAATGATCCTCTTGTACGACACAACGCTGTCGTAGCTCACGTCAGCAATGGCCGTGTTCCCACTTTCGAAATGCCAAACCTCGGCGACGCGCTTCAGAATCTTGAGAAGACGCGAAAGACCGACTGGGAAGATTGGCTTGACGAAATGGGTCTCGATACCGTGGTTTGGCCTTGCAATGCCGATGTAGGCAAGGCTGATGCGGATGTCAACAAAGAGTCTCAAGAACATGCATGGCTCAATGGAGTTTTGTACTCAAATGGTAACTGTGCTATACGACAATTCGGTATCCCAACTGTCAGTGTGCCGATGGGAGTCATGGCTGATATTGGAATGCCTGTCAACCTTACTTTTGCTTCAAAGGCTTACGATGACAACAATTTGTTTCGGTACGCGTATGCGTTTGAGAAGCATAGTCAGTTACGTCAGCCACCGTCGCGTACACCGGAGCTAGAAACCGATACCATCTCACGTCAGGCGAGCGTGGAGCAGATGGGTATGAAGGCACCCCAGTTGGATATCGAAGCATCAACTTCAATCATCGAGGGAGAAAAGGTGATTGAGATAGCTGGCATGTTTGACGAGCAGGAAGTCTCTGGGCTACACGTCTATGTAGATGGCGAAGAGATGAAGGATGTTAAGATTGGCAATGGAAAATGGCAGGTAAAGTCCAAGGTGGAGGAAGCGACTAGAGCCAGACCAGAAGAGATCAGTGTACCCAAGTTTGAGTCTGGCATGGTTATTGTTGTAGCTACGGGCAGGAATGGGAGGTCGACTGCTAAGATGGCGTTTGTCTAGATGTTTCCTGCAGGGACTTTGGTAGGAGTCTATCAACCAATAGCTAGATTCATCATTGTCATTCGCATATACAAGGCCGGAATCCGAAATAGCGTGATTAAAAAAGATCTTCAGTAACCACTGCGCACTAAAGCTGCATGACATTTGTTTCTATCCATTTTTGGTTATATGTTTCGCTCCGAGATATGTTACATCTCAACATCCCTGAACCTGTCTTTCAGCTACCTCGAACCCTTGTGGCTTCTGTAGCTCGGATCAGCGTAATCCTTGTTTTGACCAATCGATCCAGTCTTTTCAAGACATTTGAAGCAGTCAGCGGCTGAAGTGCCGAGTTCACGACTTTGGTAATCTTTCCATTGGAGTCCATACATTGGCTGGGTTAATCAGTGCCCATGTTCAAAAAGCTGATATTTGAGCAAACAGCTTATTCTGCCATAAGTCACTATTGTGATGCTTTTCAATTCATTGTTTGGAACTTTTGCTTCAGTGGCATAACAATGTAGGGCGTCGAATAATCAAGCTGACTACAGGTTAGTATCAAAAGCCTCGCTTGTACTACAGAGTCGTAGTAATATTGGTTGCCGCTGGATACTATTGGAACAGCAAGAAATATAAGATCGACGCAGTGTCTATCCTCTATAAGTACCTGGCTGATTCTCGAATTGTTCGGTCTCTCTATCACAAGCCAACATCCGACATCTTTACATCAAGACAGCTCTTATATCACCCTCTTACCTAACACCGGCAAAATGCTTTTCAACGCCATTGCTGCTTCTACCATCGCAGCCTACACTCTTCTCGCCCTCCCCATTCTGGGCAATCCCATAGATACCCTGCCAGCTGGCCTCGAATCACACCTTGAGACCCGAGCCAGCGACGTTACCGTCAAGTTCTGGGATAGCACTACCTGCAAAACATCACGATCCAAGAGGGATTTCAACAGTGGAGATTGCATCCAGGAGCTGGATGCAAAGGACCATGCTGTAAGCATGCAAGCAAGGAAGAATTCGAATTGTCACAGTAAGTCAGCTGCCTCCTCAGAACTTAACATGAGAAGAATGGCTAACCATCCTCTTCTTTCAGTGATCAGATATCGAGACACGAACTGCGGAGGCTATTCTGAGCAGGAGCTCAACCTCAATGATTGCTTCAACATTGGAGATGAGTGGCAGTCTCTTAAGTTTCAATGCTAGACTTGGTCCGCTCTAGTCGACTTGGTTAGCTTCTTATTGCGTTCGGATATAGGAGGTTGAATTTTATTTTCCTAACATAAATGTCTTATTCATTGGAAAGAGGAATGTAACATCGGTTATGAGGCTGCACCTATATATGTGCCTACGCAAGTGCGTGCAGTCTGGACAATCAATATTATATTCTGCAGCTACTTAAATCATCGTAGTATTAAACACCATCAAGTATTTCTGACTATATATCAACACTACCTCTCTTATCCATAACAACTTGCTTAACTCTCGATCCTCATTGTCCACCACCCACAATCTCTATTCAAACACTCATTACACTATCCTGATACATGACTACCCATCTCCTACCCACCACTGCCAACATGTTATTGGACGCCTTCACTACCACTGTCCTTGTAGCCTGTAATCTTCTGATCGTTCCTAGCCGGCCTTGCTTACAGCAGGCATCTGGCGAACCCATATCGCAGGGTTAGCAGTAGCCACATCAGCAAGCCATTGGGCCAAGAGACTTCTGTTGATGCCCGAAGTACATCCGGGAGCTCCAACAGGTCCCGCAAATGCCTTGCCCTTTTCACGGTCTGCCAACCACGCAGAATGGTCGCTTGTGCCACCCAGCCATCCCAGCCGAAAGACAGTCCAGTCGATAGATGTATCATTCAGAGTTTCGAAATACTCTTGAATGGCCAGCATGTTTTGGTATGCGGAGTTGACCATGACCTTGATAAGGTTACTCATGAGAGCACGGGTTACGGAGCTGTGATCATCAGGTTGATATATGGCTGTCGTGCCGAGGGCCAAGATTCGAGAGACCTTGTGTTCTTTCATAAGTGGTACGATGGTACGATAGTAATCGGCGAATTCGGTGTTTGAAGCTGGTTTGGCACTGCTGGGTCCTAGGAGCGAGATGACGGCTCGTGACCTGGAGATAGCTAGAGATATAGCATCTCGTTGAGACATGTCTCCTTTGACAATCTTTTACCGCGAGTAAGCCAATGGTAAGTTTTCACGTGCTTGCTGTGTGACTTACTTCAAGAAGAGGATTGGTGGAAATATCCTCGGGAATTTTGGAAGGAGTTCGACAGTAGGCGAGAACTGGAAGTTTGCGATAAAGCAACTCGCGGAGAAGGACAATGCCTGCAGGCCCAGTGGCGCCGAAAACGAGTATCTTGTCGCCAGCCATGATTTGATTATTATTAAATGATTGTCGAGTGATGAAGTTGGATATGGGAAATACTTGTAGTTTATAGCAAGATATTAATATTCGTTTAGATACCAGACGACCAACTCCGGCAGTCACTTACACGGCTTTGCGGAGTGCGGAGTTTGGTCAGCTATCCCCTACTTTGCTTAGGTTGATTATTCATAAGGCTGATTGTTTGTCATCTTTACAAATACTCCATTACTAAATTTCTGTGCCATGTTCAGCTCACCCCCTGCCAAACCTAAATGACTTTGAGTATCAATGCGTTAAGGAGCCCACAATAGATACCTATAAAGCATTATCTGGCGACTTGGATTGGCCACAGATGAATATTGACTTTGTGACTTTCCCCTTGCAAGTTAGCCCAAGTCACGGTAGTTACATTACATGTGCCTATTTCGGAACAAGGCACAAACTTCCCTGCAGCCATTATCTACGATAGGTTCGCTACTTGAATTGCAATCCATTATCTTGAAGTGATAAATACCACTGAATGTAGGGTACGTCCTCCTGTGTAGTCACCTTGACAATTACTTTAAATGCAAGAGGGAGGATGACTCCTTGTCCACTGTTTCCCTTATGTAGCACTTCTAATTCCATGGGTATGGTTAGGGTCGATGGCATTGATGAGATGATACCAGTTGTAGCAGACTATGACCCATGTGCCGAGTCTAGTCACTGAGTATCTCTTCCTCGAGGTTTTTTCTTTCTTTTGGATATTGCAGAGACCTCTTTTATGTAGACGACTATCGCCAACGTTCCGCTCCGTACTGCTAGGGAGGCATAATTCTACCAGGTGTTGGCTCAGAGGCAGGCAATTTTGAAAAGATTGGAGTCTTTGATGCACACATGTTAGCATGGGATCAAGGTGATTCCGTTTCGTTGCAAATTAAACAGAGCTACCTTGCGCTCTTCAATGGAGCTGTGCGGCAGGATATCATCATCAAAATTTGAGTATATCTAAAATCCTAGTCTAGGATGCGGTTACACGTCAAAATAACCTCTTTCAAATTATCTACTTCACGGGAAGAATCAGGTTTATTGGAATAACTCTCACAAAATTTAACAGCCTTTTTTGCGATCGCGCCTATGAGGCGAGTCCATTCTCCAATATCATGGACTGGAAAATGCTACTTATCTCGAGGTCCCGGGTAACCATTGAACTTGAATCTGTCGACAACTCTGACTTGTTCATCTTGACAACCCTATCTTTTTCGCATGTTCAGGATTTTGGAAATCTCTATAAGGAAGCCGATCTCACTTCAGCGTCTTTGTATCTGAAAGTACTTAACAAACGCGATATGCTGTTATTTCCGCTACCATTGACAGGGGTTATGATATAGCCAGGATGAAGCTCTGGAAGTCAGATGTTTGATTGGCCCGAGTTCAGCATAGCCATCGGGCTTCGCTAAGCAAGTCCGTCGGACACGGGAATACAGGAATTTCCACTGTGTCATGTTTATATATATTTCGTAGTGTGTAACTATTTTTCTGTTATTATTTCTTATTTATTTACTGAGATCAAAAGCTGAATAGTTACAAGATATCCTGTCACCGCTGCCGCCTGATATATCCACCATCATGGCGTTGATGCGTTGCATGAACACCACCACCTTTGAACTCCACACCAGCACACAGATCGACTTTAAACAACAAGGCTACGGTATCTTGTCGCACCGATGGGGCTTCAATGAGATTTTATTTTCACAAATCAGTCAGTTCGCTCACGAATTAAGGCAAACCAAAAACCGGCATGCCTTGCCGCAACTCGACAAAATCCTGGGCGCTTGTATCACTGCTCGCAAACAGGGTCTTCAATGGATGTGGATCGACAATTGCTGTATCAACAAGTCTGATAACAGCGAATTGTCCGAGTCCATCAATTCAATGTTTAAATGGTATAGCGAGGCAGTGGTATGCTTGACATATCTCTCCGACGTACGCAGCACAGGTGGCTCTTCTGTCTTTCAAAGCTACGAGACTGGCGAGACATCAAAGTGGTTCTCTCGCGGATGGACATTACAAGAACTTCTCGCGCCAAATAACTTGCTTTTCTACGATACAGATTGGAAATACCTTGGATCAAAGATAGATCTGGCGCAGTCAATCGAGCATGTCACCGGTATTGCAGCGCAATATCTCACCAAAGAGAGTGATTTTCGCACAGCCTGCATCGCAGCCAAGATGAGCTGGGCAGCCCGTCGCGAGACAACAAAAGAGGAGGACATGGCATATTGCCTATTTGGAATTTTCAATCTCCATTTACCCGTCCAGTACGGAGAAGGCAAAGCGGCTTTCATCAGACTCCAAGACGCCCTGATAGCCAAGAACGATGAATCACTCTTTGCTTGGAAGATGCCTGCTGCAGGGCCAGGGTCTACTCTTGAGATTATACCAGACAATACGGTAGACCTCGGTCCAGATGAGTGGGGTCTTCTAGCTCCCTCGCCCAAGTGGTACGAGCACTGCGGAAAGATGACGACACAGCACAAGAAGTCTGTCATGAGGCAACGAGGAGGATTTACCAGGACACCACAGGGTATCAGCGGACCAATCGGTAAACGGAATCACTTTGTAACCGCATTTCTGACTGGGTTTACTATTGTGGGGGCCATTCCGTTCCAGATATGGCTGGCTGTTCGACAGAGGACGACACTCAAGTATACGCTCAACTGCTGGGAGCCAAATGAGGCCGGGGAGATGAGGGCGGTGAGATTGCACTTGAGGCCTGTCAGGAGGGATCCTCCAATGTGGATTAGGACTGCCAGTAATGGCTATGATTTGGTTAAGGATGCACCAGCAACTGATTATTCAGCTGTTGGAACAGTTTGGCAGCCTCAAGTATACTAAGAATGTCCGATACTTTGGTTGTTATCAAAATATTGATGTTTATTTCACACGACTTAGATCGCAGAGTTGTATCGGTGTTTTGGAAAACAATATGGACTTGAGTTGACTGTTCAAAACCACAGACAATAACTCTCAACTACAATTTATCCATTATCCACATAACTAGCCTAAATACTCGGGATCTAGGCTCGGGGAATTCAGATCCTAGGGCTATGAAAACGAAGATAGTGGATCATCACTGGATACAATACGAGTAACAATGGAACTTTAGAACTTATCATTGGCTAGACAAGGTCTCGGGAAATAGATTATTCTCCGTCCGTCTGCCCTACGGGCCTTTATCCGCAAATAGTAAGGGCATAGAGAAAAACTAGTAACCAGATAGTTCCACTGTTGAAGGATTCCTGGGCTTAGATCATAAAGGCAGTTGTATCGTCTGAAGGATTGGGGGCTAAGAACTATAGGGCAGGTTCAAGGCCAGGAACGCTCGCTTAGAATATAATGGAGATTTAAGATGAGTAATTATGGGTAAAATCCACAAATCCAACGGTGAAGCGAGATGCTCGGCCGTGCTAGGTTACTGTAAGTGGGTGAAAAGAGTCTAGTATGATCCATACAGTGATGAAGACTCGACAGTTGAACATATGTGGACATCATCAAGGTCTTGAGAATAGGTATAAATGAGAGGACGTTTCTCAGTAAAATATTCTTTTTATCATTCAGACATCAGTTCAAGATTCTTCACTACTTCAATCACTCACAATGCATTTCTCTGCCGTCACCACCGTTGTTCTCGCCGCTCTGTGCACTGGTACTCAGGCTTGGCAAGGTAAGACTCTTATTCAGACAACACAGCACAAGTTATATGTGTGTCGAACTGAACTGACAGACTAAAACAGTCACCGCCTACAACAATGTCGGCAACTGCAAGGCCAACCGCCAAAGCACTTACCGTGTCATCTCTGGTGCTACCAACAACGACAAGTGCATCACCTTTGACGGAAACATGCCTGACACCAGCTGCCGCCAGTACAACAACGGCGGTACCAGCAATGGTGCTTGCTCTGGTTCATTGATCCCTCGTTCCATGATCACCGAAGCTGGACGATGTGTTGTTTACGACCAGCCTAACTGCAAGGGCCGATACGAGGACAGCAATGGTCCTACCAACAAGGCTTGCGTTACGTTGGAGCGCTACAACTGGGGTCCCATCCGCTCCTTCTGGTGCACTGGTTGTAAGTTGTTCCAAATATTATGCTTCGAGATCTGTGCTGATATATTTGATTACAGAGACAACCTACAAGATGTGTTACAGAACATTATCTTATCCCTGTGATATTCGAGGGGGGCTCAAGGTTCATACAAGTACATCATTTATGGGGTTGGAGGATATTTCATCAGTCGATTCAATTGCCTGGTCTCTAGATCTCCGTCGGACACCACAAAGCATTTGATGGCCTCAACTAATGAGAGCACTTTGTACATATTTTATTCATCTGTATCTTTCCCAATCCGACTAAAGCACACTATTGCAAGACCTGCCAATGACGTTACCAGTGGGATGATCTGTCCCGCGGACGCCACAGAATTTACATCTCTGATTGCGTGCCTTTTAAGAAACATCTCGATCATCGCAATGAAAAATCCGAGCGAGCCCAATTGATATCCAAGCACGAATGCAGTTCTCTCCCTCGTCAAAACGCTTTCTGAAGAAGAAGACGGTAAACTGTGGACTCGCCATAGTCGGCGGTTCAGTTCGGCGGATCTAGCCCGAATACGAAGAGCTATTTGGACGAAAAGGAGTGGGCACAAAATCAAGACCAGGACAGATGTTATTTCAAAGAACATGTGGAACCATCCAACGGAGGGTACCTGCCGGTTACATGAAGCAAGTAGCTGAACCATATTAGTAGCTGTTTATTATGCGCTCATGAGAAGATGTCTCCCATGGTCCATAATGGTGAGGATTCCAAAGACTCACTAATATATCATGTCTATGATGCCAGGACCATATGTCAGAGATCCAGTAGGTAAAGAGTAAAAGAGATCGATAAATACTAAAACACAGGATTATCCCCAATCCTGACGTGTGCCCTTCGTTTAGTCTTTTCATGAAACTGATTTCAATCATAAAAGGTAAACATCCCGGGGCGCCGAAAACTGTCATGAGATACACGCTGTCAAAATTGGCAGTACCAGCAATAAATTTGTATATTGTGGCAATCAGCGTAGAAAAGTGCCAAATGAAAACGACTTTCAGCGAGTCGAGCTTAACACGGTGTAAGCATGGACAAGGTTCTGGGTGGCACTACTATCTACCTGGGCCAATAACTTACTGTTCTTTCAGGGAGTATGTGATACGCAACAATCATAGTGAGCCATGATACGTAGGATGCTATCCGAACACCTAGACCGTGGAGATCTGCGTCACCTTTGGAGATGCAATTTGATTCCATAATAGCGCCGGTTGAGGTATTCGGTGGGGAACTGTAGGTCAAGTTCAATTGTGTGAGTTGATGTCGAGAGAATCTACTCTATTAAGGTAGGAGGAAGACATCGGGTTTCTGTCGAGATAATCTCTGCTTTATATATACTGAAACTAGCTAGAAATAAGAGAGGTAAGAGGCAGCAGTTAAATAAGGCAGAATATAAGAAATATAACTTTAAGTATTATA
>QRAA01000163.1:0-49024 GCA_003670145.1 Fusarium subtropicale
GCAAAAGTCACGTGTTTTATACGCATATCCGGATGTGCGGGAAATAGAGGCCCGCATCTGGCAGTGGAAACGGAAACTCGACCACTGGTGGCTAGCGCGCTAGTGTTTTCTTAGGCTCCTTTCAGCACGCAAGGTCGAAAGGTCCCCTGACAAAATAGAGCATCTACAGGGAGCAAGGCGGGGTTTCTGGGCGGGGGTCCGAGCGCTGATCTCTGTAGGTGGGTCCTGATCCAGAAATAGCCGTCGTTGATGGGAGTGAGTAGGTACTTGCCGCCAGCTTCAAAACTCCATCACCAAATCCATCCGTATCAACAACAGACATAAAGACAATCGCTACTATACAGCGCACATAGTCAAATGTTTCAGTGCGAGTCATCATTATGTGTGGGTATGATCCATCTATCCACAGCGCTTCCGGATAAAGCCGGATATTAGAGTGTCAGTCAGTCAGTCATAGTCATTCACTCTTGTCGTTTATCATCACCACTTTTACCACATGACCTCTCATTGCCTACCGCCTCGTCCTATCTCAAACCATTCTACCCACCCCTCTTTTTACACTGCGGCGAATATACACACGCACCTTTCTTCGTTTATTCTCCCCCGGCTTGTTTCGTTCCATCCCGAGCCTTGTTCCATCTCCACTCCGCTCAAGACATCCTTCGATATCGTCTCCGCTCGGTCTAACTAGACTATAGTCTTCTTGCATACCTGCTGCATGATCCATCTCTCTATCCTTCGCTAGGCTATGAATGCACATTGCGGGTAGCTTCCGCAGACTAGCATCGTGTCTGAGGATGGATGCCCGGGCCTTCATCACCGCCCAACATACATACTCAGCAGTGGCAGCCAAACCAATTGCGAGCCATCGTTATCCCATCTCATCACGCATCCCTGTTGCCTCAGCTGTCATTGCGCACTGAGATATGTACATGCTTGCAGGTGTTCGCAGCTTGCATCCATGCTGGGGTATTTGAGTTTCGGCCTTGAAGGCTGCACCACTCATCTCAACCTTGACTTCGTCTCGGGACCAATCTATACAGATGGATTATTGATCATATCATTGCACAGAGGAAACAACTGCGCCACGGCCGGGCGAGATGCCTCTTGGTCAAGTCCTCAGCCTTGGTTGTCTCAGGCGGGTGATCATCAACACCACCACCACAACGGATACCCTCCTCATCACGGCGCTTTTCTTGATTCGTCCCCCTGTCGCACCCTTCTTTCATCTCTTCTGTCTTTGTCACCTTTGCGACACTCCCCCCATGAATTGTCATGTATCTCGTGTGGTTCAACTGCCGAGAAACACTGGCGTTTCAGGAATGGTATTCCGAGTTCAAAGCGTTTTTATAAACAAGATTACACAGAGTTGTGCGAGATTGTTTACGTTCCATACACTCGTCGTTCCTATAATCAATATATGACACCTGCAGCCTTGGGGAAGTGTATTGGCTGCCTCAGCATCAGCTAAAGTTGGATTGGCTGCCGAGTGGCTTGGCCATTCCTAGATCTCGTAGCCTTTTACATCAAGTGGCGGCCTTGTCAAGTGTTCCAACTTCTACTGCCCCTCACTTTCTCTCCGGAAAGTTAAAATAACCTTCACTCTACACATCCCGGTTCTACTTTGAGTACGCGCAAGCCTCAGCTGGTTAACCTGCCACTACAAAACGACACAAGATGTCGACTTGAAGCTGTTTCTTCTCTTCCAAAATCCGGACTAAGCGCTCGGCAAAGCCTGACACACCCACCCACTAATGTACACCACCCGTCCCCGTGCTCTGCCTCTCGATCCAAGGCAAGGATAGGCCACCCACCAATCCTACTCAGATCGACTTATTCCTTGAACATGGGGGGCTACTGTACTTTACTATGGACATCCTGTCGTAGCAGTAGCAGCATCTTGAGAAGCCTCATGATCCTTGCCCCACATCATCCGACTCCAAACCTCAGCGCCGTCATCACCTTTGCCCAATCTTCTTGCTTGCCTTTGCCCCCAGCATCGCCAAGACTTCTGAATGTTTTGGAAATCCTGTTCAGATCCATGAGATATCAGCGTATTAGACTCGACCGGTGAAAACCCTCCGGCGTCATCCCGCCTTCGTGCGTCAAGGGTCCAGTCCAGTGCAGCCCCCCATGTTCCTTGCTGTAAAGACCCTGAGGACGATCTCTGTCCTGAACGGCCATTGCCACCAATCTTTGCTTCTTTGGAACAAACAGACCTTTATCCACGTTACGAACTCCCTAGGGTCCGAAGAAACCGAGATCGTTACGGCTATGTTAACGTAACCCATCATGCCCATCTGGTGCTGCTCGTGAATACCGTAGTGGGTTTCAAGGACGCACGATGACACCATTGCTGTGGAATCACGACAAACGCATCCTGCTTGACACCCGAAACACTCGAACGAAGACTCCCGGGGTCTATGTCAACACCAGTCACACGCACCGACTGACTACTAGCACAGCGCCCAGAGCCTCGCTTGCTGACAACCTCACTTACAAACAGGATCGCAACCCAGCAATATTGCCCTCGCTACGCTTCAGCCGTAGGCAAAATAGTAACAGATGACCTTGGTGCATGTCTTGGTCTGGAACTCAGGTTTCGCAAATAGGAGGGCGGCCAGGCTGGACTGTAGCCTCGAGGGGCGGCCCTTCGTATCTAGTAACAGCGAATGGAACGGGCCGTTTGAGCAACAGAGAAGTTTCCCTTCAGACGGAGAAGCGGGACGCGTGACGAGCCGCATCTCTTTTCTTGAGTAGTATTCTCTTTCCCCACTGTGGAGGAGACGTGGACATTTGTGGCAAAGGTTGGAGAATTAGACTAGTTGTAGGTTGTAGGTAGTATCGAAGGTGGTTGAGTCTGTGGCTGGTGATGCTGATCAAGTTGGAGAAGGGGGTGTAACTGTGATCTAGGTAACGTAGAGAGTGACATGCAAAGGAACCATGAGAAAACAAGAAACGGTGTGCGCATTGCCAAAGTAACGGGAATGTGGCGTCTTCTTTCTTCTAGCTCATGTGCTGAAGAAAAAAGGGCGGTCTATCGCTAATCGTGAACATGTTTCCCTTTCTCGACCGAGGGGCATGTATGTAGTGTTGATTGTGAAACAAAGAGAGCAACACCGCATTTCCCGCATCGAGAAACGTGTCAAGTTACACTCGGCTAATGGAGAGGTTTGCTTCGTGTAGTGGAGTTTAGGGAGATATGTGCCAAGCTACAAGGAGGACCTTTTTGATACGATACGAGGGTCACGAGAAAGAAGGGGGAAACATGATCTCGATTAGATGTCACCAGTGCATAGATTGGAAAGGTCAAGAGTAACAGGTCAAGGCGAAGGGCAGACGACCCATTGGTGGAAGTAGAACCGAGAAGTGCCATGGAACGTTGTCATGGTGAGTGCACTTTTGTTCGAGAGGTTCTAGGCTTGGACGTCTGGATGCATGGCGGGAGGTGAAGGATGACAGCTGACTTGTATACAGGTTGTACACTCCTGGCGTGGCCTGAGAATTTGGTCAAACTGAAGGTATTCTTGCTTTCTGGAATACTGCGCCGATGGGTTTGTCACTCTCCTATCGTAGTGGTATGAGCGAACATGAACATGTACGATAAGGCGACGGCAGCAAGTAGTCAATGCTGTGTAAACAAGCAAGATAAGATGGCCAATCCATGGTGTGTAAATGAGCCTACTTGACATGATTGGTAGTAGAAGGGCGATTGAGATGGCGTGGAGTCCAAGTCATGATTTGACGATGTTGGTGTCGGGCTTCGAATGGGGACTCGTCTCTTTCTTCCTTCAACCTGGCAAACACCCTTATCGCCTACAGCAAGTAATCTATCTCGGTGAGATCGTCGCCCTGGCCGTGTAACTTTATCGAAGTAATTTAAGGGAGAACTGTGAATGTTTTAGGTTGTGAAGAGTGGCCAAAGGTTACGAGGGCCAACATGTTGACTGTCGTTGTTGTTGTTTATCGCGGTGGCTACCTAGCCGGGCTAGCGATGTCAATATGTAGCATTTTCTACAAGAAGAAGCTACCATTCATCCCTTCGACTCTATTCTCAAAGAAAGAGAAACATGAGCAAGAAGCATTAAATATCTCGGATCTCTGTCTCGACATATCTTATCACGATAACATCGGGTTATCTTATCTTATCTACATATCTGCAGTATCACTGCTTCCCAAAGAGGAAATTGACAAAATGAGTCATTCTGGCTCATTCTGTTTTAGGAAAGGCGTTCCCCTCCTTGCCCCACTTGCCGTCTTATTGACGGGGAATTCTCACAGTGCCTTTTTAAATCCCGATGCACTGGCTGGCTATCATGGTTCATTATTGCTCATTATGAGTGATGGACTATTTGGTCAGAGATATCACGAATAGTTACATAGTGGTAGGCCTGACTTTTGCATAAATAGAGCCTGACATCCTGTAATAGTTTACTGGGCTTGGGGAGTTGAAGCGTGTGTATACGATGGTGTAGAATGTCGTTGGCCTCGTTCGAATTGTAGTGGATGTTGAGTTGAGTTGAGTTGAGTTGAGTTGTCAAGATGGGTACGCATGAGGTTGATGGACTATGTTGTGTTGTCTTGAAGTTCTACGATATGAGAAACATCAAACTTGAGCAAACTTGGTGTTGATCAAGTCAAACGAGAACACAAAGCAACACTCACAAGACACATCACTGGAGACGAAGGCTCATTAATTGTTAAAAAAAATATTTGTAGTCATTTGTAAAGCAATAGGGAAAAACGCAAGCTCGCTAACTCGAAACAATGTATCTAGAAGTCCTTTCAATGCCCCGAATCGCCATAGCATAATAGCAAAAACAGTATCGAACTTGGTTTTGTTTCTCTTTGTTTTCTTCTCTCATTTCTTCGCAATCATTTCCCTCAGGGTATCGTTCTCAGCCTCTTTCCTCATGAATTTAAGTCTCCAATCATCACATTCCTTCGCCTTGGCAGCCAATGCCTCCTCAAGCTCGGTGATGCGGTCGATGCGCTTCTGGCGGTACTTGCGTGCCGCGAGGGTGTTGCGCTGGCGCTTGAGGGCGACGGCTGAATCCTCTTCTTCGGGAGAGGATTTGCGTTTGCGGGAGGACGACGAAGATGATGATGATGAAGAGGGGGAGGGGTGGAGAGAAAAGGTAGATGTTCCTGGGATGGCGGATGTTGATGTTGGGGATTTGGTTCTAGTCGTTGGTGGAGGATGAGGAGTGCTGGATGAAGAGCTTGAAGCAGCAGGATACTCGATGGGCGTTGTAGAGTTGACAGTGAGGAGAGACTGCTCCTGAGCAAGGAAGCCATCTCCAGCCACATCGAGTGAAGGCTGTGTATCCAAAACGTTCAAGTCCGGGATCATGATATTGTCGAATAACCCATCACCACTGAAGTTCTGAACGTCATTGTCGTTGGTGGCAATGGTGGTATTATTATTGCTGGCGATGTTCCCGAAATCCCACGTCGCATCATCAAACCCGTTGTAGTCGGCCGGTAGAAATTCCAAAAAGGGAGAAACGTTTTCAAAGAGAAGAAGACCAGGATCGATGCCGAGATCGCTACTAGGCAACGACGCAGGGGCAGCGATTAGACTACCAGGACATGGCCGAGTTGCGGCTGCAGGCGGCGGACGATGCACACGCTGCTCCCATTGATTCAAGTTAAGGGGGCGGCGGCCTCCCCTACGTTTGCAGAGAGGCCGTTAGGCTAGAGGAAGAAGGGATGAGGACGAAAAAAACGGAGGTGTCCGTTTTTTTGGTTGATGGTGATGAAGAGGAAAAGAAGAGGCGACGGATGAGGTGAGGTGTTGGGGTTGTTTTATACCTGCCATATTTAGAGTTGATCAGTGTACAGTGTGTTGGATACGGCGCTGTAAACGGGGCTGTTTTTGGTCTGAGGCCGTCGCCCTGCCATGGGTCCGAGGCCCCGAGTTGAAACCTAGGTTAACAGCCTTGTATTGCATTGAGTTTGCGACTTGATAGGACAATGGATATGCAGTTGGTGAGAGTTGTATGAGTTGTTACGCTGTAGCTGTACATGTCTGACTCGGTACTGTCTTGCTTAGACCGCCAGTATCACATCCAAGTACCTGTTATGGTATCTTGTGCCGCTGTGTACCTCGAGTTGTCTTTATCAGCCCTACTGTCAATCCCCCAGTTGGCTGCGTACGGTGTGAGTCAATGTGGACTTGAATGTGGGATGCAAAAGAGGCTGAGATTATCTCTAGCCAATACATTGTCACCAAGATATTGGCAACATGTGAAGTTGTCGGAGTTTTGTACGGGTCCGTGGGCCCGACTATGTGTCACAAAGACAGTATAGATACAGTATCTAGTAGTCTCTGGAGGAAGGGAACGAAACTGGAAATTGCGAAATAAATCAGGAAACTTGGGTCTTACCGAAAAAAAAAACATCTCGAGTGGGAAAATAATCCGTTGAGGTTCTATCATGAGTCGATATCGGGTGCGTGGTTTTGTCTTGGTACTCTTGTTCAAAGTCCTGTTGTTGCGCTTCCACTCAAGGTGTACGACGAGAACAAATCTGATAAATACGAAGATATATTTATCCAGTACTGGGATTATTAGAAGAAATAATAACCCTGTACTATCGTAACTCTTGAGATATCAATCACCCGATTATCTGTTCGAATCGTCTCACCTCGGAATTACCAACACAGCCTGCGCCCTTCGGCAATGGTCCTTCAAAAGGCTCGCCCTTGGCCAAGTATAATAAATCGCTTAAACGGCATTTCCGAGCTGTCAAACATGTCATGTTATAGCATCCTTCCAAATGTCGATATTGCGCCCTTTCTCGACCTTCCTCTTTCATGGAGTATAAGCTCGAAAGATGAGGCATTAAATAGTACTTTAAAAATGATTAAATAAACTTTGAACTCGGCCATCATCATCACATTGACCAAACCAACAACTCACTCATCTCGCTTACAATATCACCATGTCAAACAACTACCATTTCCGCATCGCTACTGCAGATGAGGCCCCTCACCTCCAAAACCTTATCCATGCAGCGTTTCGCTTCACCGACGCCAGTGTCGAATGGATTGGATCTCCAGAACTCGCCGAGACATTCGTAATGGACATGGGCGTTATCGTTGAGAGAATAAACTCTCCCGAAAACGTCTTTTTTATTCTGAGCGACGCACCCAACGGGCCCGCGATAGGCTGCGTCAACGTCTTTAAGAAGGGCCCCGACTACGGCCGCATAGCCCTGCTGGCAGTTGATCCCACCATACAGCGCAGCGGGTTGGGCAAGATTGTCATGAAAAAGGCAGAAGGATATCTCAAGGAGGAGTTTGGTGTTAAGAGGATTGGGTTGAATGCGCTGCAGACGAGGAAGGGTCTTATTGCGTGGTATGAGAGGCAGGGGTATGTCAAGACGGGGGATGTGGAGAGGATTCCTACTGAGAGATCCGAGGATGAGATTGTGCTTCTTGAGTTTGAGAAGAAAATTTGAGGTGAATGCTATTTGCTATGAGGGATGAACAGGGCAATAGCTGGGGAAGTGGTAGAAATGAGTTTAGTTTTATGATACAGAAAGACTTGAGTTAACTCAGAAAAGATGTTCATAGACTCCATCGCCAACCATGAGCAGTATCCGAGAATGTCGTATGTATAAGCGATAAGCGAATTGTCAACTCACAACTAAGACAAGTTGGGATATCAGTGCAACTGTCACTACTTCAATCCACAAGGCCACGCAAGCACAACGGTCTGGAAAAACATACCAGAGCCTAACTAAAGAGTCAATCCGAAAAGGGCTCTCTTTGAAGATCTGGGTAACATCGTCGATGCTCCACAACTGAGGCTCAGCAGAGGTTATCTCTCAACAACTCGATTCATGCACCCGATGATGATCATGGAAAAATTCCTCTTCTAACTAAATCACGGTCTCTTTTTCTAGCAGCCGAGCCATTCTCTCTTCTGTTGTTCTGTCAGTGACAGTACGCCTCGCTTTATCACGGTGCCATTAATAGATCCAAGCTTAACTTAACTTTACCATGTTGTTATGTACTCAGCCTTCAATTAGCATTAATTACCTACCATCTAACGGTCTTGGCAGAGACCCTTATGGATACACTATGTGACATCTCAACGCTCTGTCATGTCTACTTCCTGGATGTCGTGTCATCATGCACACACAACCACGTCACGAATAGCTTCAAGACACAAATTGCCAAGACCGTCTGCGTCTCTTTATTACGCAGCTTATTGTTTACTGCGGTGAAACGCCCAGGATTCTATGTTTGTCGTTCTCTTCAAACGAGACAGGTCACCTTGGACACGTTGATCGAAGATCAAACACGATAGGGCTCAAACAAGGCAATCGCCAAGACAATAGCGAATAAAATAAAGATAGATTGATAGAGAAAACGCGTGGCTAACGAGGCTGGTGTTGCTTGGCAGCTGAGATCGATGCGTGTCGATAAACTCGAGACGAATCATATCACAACAGGGCATCCATTAATTGGATTCTCCAAAGAAGGAAAGACCTCACGCGACCAAAAAATAAAAGTGAGAGACAAAGAATTTCCCCAGCTGCCCAGAGACTGGGGAAGTGGAGGGAAGTGTTGCGTGGCCCGAACAAGCCACTGACGATCGTTTTCTTAGTGAGGGATGATCTTTTCATGCAAGAAACCTTCTCGGACTTCTATTTTGTTGCGATATGTTTTCGTGGAGATGGAGTCTCGGAGAATAACTGCCGAAGAAATAACTATGTCATTGGGGCCTTGATCTGATTCATGTCGGGTCGGGATATGTAGGAGCGAGTACCAGACTAGAGAGTCTGTTGAATGGGGCAGGGTGGTGTTACAAGGGTAGCTAGATATTAAGCTTAGACACGCAGAGCTGACCTGCTTTTACGGCGTTCAGCTCGGGGGGAATATAAGCATAAAACAGCCAAGGTGTGTTTAATTTGATGCTTAGTTTTACAACGTTGAAACAAGCTCACTAATAAGAGAGCATTGGCATTACATAACTACACAGTGACATCGGCATTGACTATTCCTCGTGTTCCCCGTACGTCACTAGTAATTAAATAACAACCCCAGACCTGAACAAAGTTGTCCGCCCCTGTTTAGTGGAGAGAGAGGGACAAAAAGCCCAACCCGTCATGACGATGTTGCCAAGACCAAGACTGCAGGAGACCAGTTACCGCGTCGCAGATGAGTCGTGGCAGACGATCAATTGGTCGGGGAAGGGCTTGGCAAGTATTACGAGTGCCGTGGCTTGGAGCAAATAGACAAGGATGAGTGAGTTACTGCTGAGGCTTTCGGCTGTTGGGATGTGCAAAGCAAGGACGGTGATGCCAAGAAGGGAGACGAAAAGGTTATAGTATTGGGCATGAAACATGATCCGGAAAGAGAGAGAGACTTTTCACGGTTGTGTATAAATACATGTCTTGGGTCGTTCTTTGTTGTTTTCATCATCAACTCAGTTCAGCTTCATCAACCAACTCCAACTCACCACCTATACAACCCAGTCAAGTATTACATCAATTCATCTACAACACCTTCAAAATGTACACTTCAACCATCGCCCTCGCTATTGCTCCCCTTCTCCTGCTTGCCCGTGCAGATGTCAGTCTTGATCGCGACGACATCCCTCGCGCTTGCGACACCATCTGCAACCCCATCGTCGACCTGACCCGGGCTTGCGACACCGACCTCCGAGGAGACCGTGACCGCGAAGAGGACCGTCTCGAGGCTCAATGTGTCTGTACCAACGATTCTTTCAACGTTGCTCGCGTCGCTGCTCTCTGCGCCGACTGCATTCACCAGAATGCGCCTCGCGACAACGACGATGATGACGATGACGATGATGACCGTCGCGATGACACCAAGGGTGAGTAACTTTTATCGGCTGATGAGATCTTAAACTAATTAGATGTAGATATTGATGATATTCTCTACACTTGCGGCTTCTCTTCCACCACTTACGTCGCTTCTGCCGCTTCAGCTGCTGTCTCTGGCGTCAGTGTCGATGCCAGCCGTCCTACTGACGCTTCTCAATTGACCACCACCATTATTGCTGGTGCTACTGGAACCCGAGGCAGCAGTGACCCTTCTAACACTGGTAGCAGCGGTGGTAACGGTGGTAGCGGAAACAGCAACAACAACAACGATGCTTCTGCTACCAACAGCGCTGCTAGCCCTGATGAGACCAATGCTGCCGCTGCCATGGTCCCTGTCGCATTCGTCGGTGCTGCTGTTGGTGCTGCCATGCTCCTTGTCTAAGGGCTTTGACGAAATGAACCGGAGACGGAGAATTGAATTGAGGATCATGGAGTGAGACGAAAGGTTACTTTGTGACACAAAACGTGCATGGAAGTTTCTGTTTAGAGATTTATGCTTAATGAGCTATGACGCTATCTATTCAACAAATAACTACCCAACAATTTATTTAAAACTCCCTTGCAAAGTGACCATTTGTGTATGCTGCTCGATTACACTTCATCGCCAAATCGAATCTCTCTTCTGACAGGAGGCGTCTCATCACCAGCGTGTGGATGTGCGTTTGGGTCAGCACGAAGACTGCGACCACCGGTAATAACAATTGGTCCAGTCGGTCTACGAGGCGTATCGTTGTTGCGACCAAAGTACTTCCCAATGAATGGGATCCTTCGTCGGAGCGAATCATCTGGAGCGTTGATCACACTATCACTAACCGCTTGACTCAATGTTCTGGGGACGAAATATCCTAGTTTTCCAACTGGGATACTCAGACCATGGACAATCTAAGACTCTGTCAGTATACGAAATATCTTTTTCGAGTGGGTGGCACTTACAATACTGCAAACAGTCAGGAACCAGACTATGATGCGCGTCTGCTCAGCCAAATTCTTGACATCACTTCTTGGGCGACCATTTTCATCGCTCAGATGCGTCTCAATAAACTCAACAGTGATGAAAAGGTAAAAGATAGCCGATACGCCAATCGGTCCAAAGAAGCCGACAAAGACAGCTTGCTTGACCTCTTCAATCTGGCGAATCCACTTGTGCATGGCAAACACCCAGGGAAGTCTCCTCAAGAGGAGAACGCAGATACCCAGAGCCACAAGACGCTCAATGGAAATGACACTGTTTGTGTTAAAGTCGCTCCAAGGGATGTAAGCGCCGTACCACAGGAAGATGGTTACGTTGAGAAGCATATCGATGGTTGGCTGCAATGAATCATCCTTAGTCTCAAGCCGGAACCAGTCATCCCATGTGAATACGTTGCCTGCGATGAAGCATGCGAGCACATCATCTGTACCGACCATACCGCATGTTCCCAGGACGAACAGCGCAAGCGCAATGGCAAACACAAGAAAACTCTCGCGATCAACGTAGTTGCGCTTCTCGGCAAAGTGAAGCATCTCTTTACCTACCCAGCCCACCACAGCGCCGTATATCACGCTGAGAATGATGGTGTAGCCCCATGTCATACCGAACCAGAGACCCATCGCGTCGCCGGCTCCCCCGGACGTCGCACCTGCGCCTGTAAACTTAATAAGATACAAAGCGAGGAACAGAAACGGATATCCGAGACCGTCATTGGCACCTGATTCTGCCGTGATTAGGTACTGAAGATCCTGTGGAATATTATGGTCTGCAAATTTGCCCTTGACGATCACAGCGCTGAGGACAGGGTCTGTAGGCGTCACACAAGATCCGATAGCGAGGGCGTGAAGAAACGGAGGCTGACCTGCCAACGCCCACACGAGAACACTGGTAGCCAGCCACATGGACGTCATTCCCGGACCGAGGAGAAGAGAAATCGACTTCCATTCTTTCACAAGATACTTGCTCGGGAGCTGCACGCCCGCGAGAACAAGCTGGACACCGAGAACCAAGCGTGAAAAGTTGAGCGTTATAGCACTGAGATCTGCTTCACAAGCCTCCCTCGAAAGAACATCGCAGCTAGCATAGTCTTCTGGTCGGATGAAGTTGGCGCCATTAGGTCCAAAGGCGACGCCTGCTAAGAGTGAGATGACTGGAGTTTGTCTGTTAGTTGCTTCTGCCAAGAAATAGCCAAGAGATTTAGAGCCCGGGGTATATCTTACGGGCTTCGGAGAGATAGTAGTTCTCTTTGAGGAGGTACGAAACAAGCCCAAAAAGAGATATGAAGCCGCCCAATACAGCGACTACAATGTTGAAGTTTGTCGTCTGCAGAGGAATTGCCCAGATGCTGTGAGCCATTTTGTGAGTAACAAAACTGAGAAGGAAATGGACTTGATGGAAATGACATAGTTAGGTACTGTTTGCCGACATACCTACTTGGGTATAGTGGACTTGTTAGAGTACGTACTCAATCCCTGGCAGTAAGTGTCTTGTCCAATGAGACAATACAAGCTTCCTACTACCTCGTTCTCACGAGATATAAGATAAGATGTATGGCAGTACGGGGTTTGTCGGATTGTGGATCTATACTCATAAATGGCGATACTTCATGCAATATCACTTATACCAGATCTTGTTCGATAAGTTTTGAGATGTCCATGACACCAATAGACGCTGTACAACAGAACCGAGGACACGGGCACCGACTATTTTGATCACGATTAACCATGAAGAGAAAAAGAAACTTGATTCGTGTTGCACCTAGTATCCCGATGTCGAACATATTCGGAATTGAGCGTCGACGCTTGCTGGTATCATAGGGCTGATGGGCCTCGGAGGCCGAATTATTCTGAGGGACTGCAGGACTCTGTGTAACTGTAGAGACCCTGGCAGTAGCTTTTGGAGTCAATCTCGAAATACAAGGATATATAAATCCTCAATCTGTAAGCTTTTGTAGCAATTTCTGCAATCCATTGTTTCATTCGAACCATATCGTACATCAAACATCGCCATCGTTCTCCATCAACATGTCAGTCTCAGCGATCAAAGCTCCAGGCCTGCTCATGGCCATCATGTCCACCATCGCTCTGCTCATAGCGGTACTCTACCGTGGCTATAGAGCCCGTCGTTTCTACCGTGACTTAGTAAGATTGACTAATTCCAACTGACATTCAGTATATCTAACGTATCTCAAAGCCCGGTCCTCCACACAGTTGGCTTTTGGGCCATATTGCCATCTTGAGAGAAATCACATTGTCAATGCCCCACAACTCAATGCCTCAGCTATACTACACTGAAATTGCCCATCGATACGATCTTGAGGGCATCTTCTACCTCGATCTTTGGCCCATCGGTCCAGGCCTTGTTATTATAACTGACCCGAAACTCATTGAACAGGCTCCTATCCCTAGGCCGTTGCTTCCGCATCCTATGACCAACACGTTCTTGGCTCCCATAGTGGGAGATGGAAGTATTCCAACCAAGGGTGGTACGGAATGGAAGAAGCTCCACAGTATCATGAGTCCTGCATTCTCGCGTACACATGCCCATGGCATGGTCGGCATTATGGTCGATGAGAGCAAACTGTTCAGAAGTAAACTGAATAAGCTTTTTGCGACAGGGCAGGTATTCTCCATGGAGGAGCTTGTAAGTAAGACAGTATTCGGGATAGTTTCTCGCCATCTTCTCAACGTCGGATCGTATGCTCAAAAAGTAGGGAAACAGGATCTAGCCGATATGAGAGAGCTGATCAACCTTGCAGAGGAAGAAGGAGATCCTCGCATTGCATATAATCCACTCATACAAGTTCCTCGGCGTATGAGAAGATACAGTATTCGAGAAAGACTCGAGACTTCACTTCTTGATGTAATTCACGAGCGACTCGAAGCACTTATTAATGAAGGGATTGTTCCATCGCGGCAAACCCCGACCAGCCTCCTTGATCTTATGCTTCGCGAGCGTGTAGAGTTTGCGATAAGAGAGAACAAAGAAAGCCGCAAAACTTTTGCGAGATTTTCTAGAGGTGAAAAAAAAGAATTTCTCAGTCAGTGAGTTGTTTTTCCGATTAATGCTCTCGGCATTTCACAGCTAATCTGTATCAAAGCATCAGAATCTTATTATTGGGTGGGCATACTACGACAACGACCGTTCTGAGTGTAAGTAACGACCACAACAGCTTGTTGTTTCTACCAGCCTAATAGATCTCGACAGTATCTTTTCATGATTCTTTCCAGAGCGCCGCATATAGTTGACAAGATGCACCAAGAACACATCCAACAACTTGGACATAACCCTCAAGCCACACTCATTGATCATCCGGATATGCTTTCGAAACTTCCATATACGGAAGCGGTCATCAAAGAGGCCCTCAGGCTTTATCCTGTAGGGTCTAGTCTACGACTAGGTCCACCTGGCGCAACTGTATCCCACCAAGGCCGCCATCTCCCCATCGACAACAATCTTGTCATAATGACCAACGCGCACAGCATACACTACGATCCAGACATATACCCACAGCCAACAGACTTTCAGCCCGAGCGATGGCTTGGTCAGAACAAAACACATCCAGGATCGGGGTACTTTCGCCCCTTTGGGGGAGATGGGAGGTGGTGTCCTGGGCAAAACATCGCCATGTACATGCTCAAGGTCATTGTGGTCATGACTGTAGGAGATTACAAGTTTGAGTGTGTTGATTTGAAGCCAAACCGTAAACCAAGGACCTCGCATACGGATATTGATGTGGTTTTTGGAGATATTGCTTTTCAGCAGCTTGGGCTAGAAGGGAGGCCTCGGGATAAGATGATGATGACTGTTAGGAAAAGAGCCTAGGCCCCCCTTATGATCTCATTCTTGACTCGGACAGAACGTGACATGCACATGTATCTTGATATATGAGTGGATATGGTGCTCTCGAAACATCGAGTGCAAGATCTATTGGACAACCAAATATCGTTAACTTTTACCCCTGGCGTTGAAGCCACTTCCGCAATTATACTATCGTCCAGAAAGACGCTTCTCCAGGTATCTAAAAGGCACGTAAAACGCCGAACTCATAACAAAGGCAATCTCAAAGCCGATATCGCCAGTCGTCTTGGCAATAGGTCCCGTCCACCAAGCCTGCGCCATGCACGGCACAACCAGAGCGTAGCAAATAATCCCCGCAGCGATGGCCGCAATGCCTAGAGGCAGTTCAGAGGCAACGTTCCAGATAGCGTGGTCGTAAGACTCGTAGCGACCCTTGCGGAATACAAGATGCTCGACTGTGACGATTCCGATAAATGAGGCGGACCAGTATCCAATCAAGGCGACAAAGTTCTCGAGGTTGACGAAGAAATCGCGCTGGGCTCGAAGAGCGGTTGGGATGACGATGACTGTGACTACGACAGCAAAAGCGTAGCGGGGGATCTTGATAAGACCGGGGATGAGAGTCTGGAAGTTGAGTGTGATGGCGTACATGGTACCACCAGTGTTACCCAACAGCGTAAGAGACAAAATCACGACCACGAATTTGCCAAAGCCACCTGCACTCGAGAGCATAGCTGCAAGAACGCCTCCCACGGCCGTCTCACCGTACGCAGCTGACCACTCAGGGACGTTGGGCAAAGCTCCAGCAATAGCAGCGCCAAGCGTCATGAGGAGAATAGTAGGTGAGATGAGACCAAGGTAAGAGTAGGCAAAGACGCGCCATGAGGGAACCTTGGGGTCAAAGTACGTGGTGAGATCACTCGCGATAGCAGCCCAGGGGATCATGTAGCTGGCGACAATCATGCCAAAACTGAGAACAGCTGATGCGGTCGCTGGCGCTGCGGGAACGGCTTGCTTGGAGAGCTGTGAGCCGCCGCATCCTGTGGCAATAGTGATGGCGATGATGGCGGGGATGAAGGCGTATGTTTCGTAGTAATGCAAGACTTTGAAGCCGCAGAAGGAAATAAAGAGAGAGAGGATTCCAATGATGACAATGCCGACGTCGGGACTCAAGTGGCCGCTTGATACAGCGGAGAGACATTGGCCGCCGACAACAAAGATGATGACCATGAAGCCTGTGAGGGTGGCAAGGTTGAGCAAGACAGGAATAGAAACGAGGTATCGACTGTAGCATGTTAGTCTGGTTCATAATTCTTTCGTCAGTCATGATATCTTACCCAAAACTATATCGTGCCTGAATCATCTGTCTCATTCCCGTCTTTGGTCCAAAAGTGGCGAGATAAGCAGGTCCAACAGTAGAAAAGAGGCAAAAGAAGAGGATGATAAGCGCAGAGTCTCTCAAGCTCAAACCATACACCAAAGGACCTAGCATTCCAAAAGTGATGCTATTCTTACTGTTAACAATCTCTTCTCTTTTTGTGCGGGTGAATAATTAGTTACCCGAGAATGTTGGAATTAATGGATGCCCAGATGGTGAAAATATTGTAGAAGCGTGTTGCTGTACGCTCCTCAACGGGAATAGGCTGGATACCCTTCTCTTCAACTCTTCCCATGCGAAGAGCCTTGTGGAATAGAGCTGCGGCCTTGAGACTTTCCACATCGCTGTGGTCGTGATCATGCTCGTCGTTGTCAACGGCCGGAGGCATGGTCCGGACCGGAACGGTCTTGTTCGTTGTATCAGTCATGTTGTTTGACGTTGACAACTCTTGAAGAGACACCCAAGGAGTTACAACAAGAAAGACGATAGACAGGACAAGACTCTCTTATGAGAAGGAACAAAAGCGAGTGAGTGAGTCTTATAGAAAGACTCATAGAATTGAATCAGGCGAGACGTCGAAATCGGTGACCCCGGTCCCGGTCCCGGTGGTGCTCGGTTCCGCTAATTTTTTTCACTTGCAGTCAAGTCAAGTCAGTCACTATCAGTCAACGTTAGCTAGCTTCTCGCTTCCATTGAACCAACGGGAATAGGAATATAGTGGTTTCCAATTCGCCAATCGCAGGTGAAGCTAGTCTTTGTTTGTTCAACTCTTTTTGCGGGATAAATATCGCCCCTCTATTGTGTGTATTTCGCCTCGGAAAACTACCTAAGCCAGTGTTGTCTGTCTGACAAGAGGAATAGCTATGCCTGATGTTTCCGTTGCTAGCCTTGTCGTACATGTGCGGATGTTATTCTCTTTTGTATCATGCTGTGCGATGTTTGTGTAATGTAGCTGTTGTGCTGTCTCTTAACCTGTCGTATCGACTGTTCGACAAATGTTCTGCCTTTTTCCAAAAGGCTGCCGATCATCAATGTACAATCTGTGTGGCGGAAAAGCCTAAAGCTTCCACCTGCGATTCCATTCGCCTCTTCATCCACGTTTCTGCAACCGCCAAGAAGGGTCTCGACCTCCACACAAGGGACAGCTCCCATCTTTGGACAAGCTCGACGATAATCTCGAGCTGCCTCGTGACTATCAGATTCAACAAGCCACTTATCAAGTCTGACTCTTCTTCCCCCGGAAAAATCCCCCGACAGCGCCCATCAACCCTCCAAGACCCTTCTCGTGACTATCTCCCACTAAACCGCCTCTGATCCACCCCGGTAGTTTGCCCCGGATCCTGTCCGTGCCATACCGTCGATCCACGAGCACTATCGCCGCGTAGTCGCCTCTGTGCCGGATTGCACGGCCGATACTCTGGTTGACGGCCCGCATGCAAGCGTTTTCGTAAAAGTCCCGTGCCGTCTGTTTCGCCTTGCTGACGGCTTGTTCCTGCGTTGTGCCCTGTGCTACGAGGTTGTTTCGCGTTGTTGTCTCAATGTATTCAATCTTGGCTTTCCAGTCTGGTGATGCGATGTTGGGATAAGGCAGACCAATAACCAACACACAGCGACCAAGACGGTCAGAGAAATTGATGCCTTCAGACATCTTGCCGCCAACGACGCTGAGAAGAAGGGCGCCTTTCCCATTACTCTTTTCGCCTTGGATGGCGTCGGAGTATTCTTGTAGGACTTCCTCGCTCGATGCGCCTCTCGTTTCTTTAAACAGTGCTTTACGCGTCCCTAACCGGTCCCAGACTGATGGTGTACTTGCGCCTTGACTCTTTTGCCAAACGGCAACTACCTCATCAAGATAACCATAACTGGGGAAGAAAATAACAACACCGTCCGGAACTAAAGAACAGAGGTTCAGTATTGCAAGACCCAATTGGGTTATCATCTCTGGGTCGCCTCGCTTCTGGAAGCTGAACTCGAAAGGTGGTGCGCCGGGTCGTGATGATGCTAGTGTCCAGACACACAGGTTTTCTGGCGGAATGACATGCCCGCAGCTCAGAGTTGTAACTTTGTCTGGTTCCAGCGAGGGGAACAGGTGGTCTTTGTAATCGTCAAATGGTGACATTGTGCCTCCAGCAAGGATAACCGCTCGGGCGCTCGACGCGATAGATGAGAATGCATGAGTTGGTGATAAAAGCAAGTAAGAAAGTTGGATATCGGGGGTGCCTTTGATCTTTTGGTAGAAGATTCGACCTTCAGAACTCAGGTTTGTAAGGGCGATGAGAAATGATACCAAAGAGTGAAGCACTGGTGTACTTGATCGAGGTGTTTTTGTACCTGCGTCTTCACTCTCGACGTGGGATATGTAACTCTCGATTTTGAAGGCGAGCTTCGACTCTTGAATATACTGTATCAGCTCAAACATGTTGATCTGATCGATACCTTTGGGTCGCGTCAGATCATTAGGATCCACGATGCCATGTTCTTGCTGCCAGGGTGTCAGTGGTTGTTATACCAAAAGGGGAGGTTAAATGACCTTGAACTTGAGAGCACCGTCCATCCATTCGCTAAGTCCATCAATGACTCTTCCCACTCTTCCAACGTTGACTCGATTGACTCCTTTCAATTTCTTACCAAATCTCTTGACATACACACCCAGCATTCCACGACCTCTCCGTAGGTCGCTCAGCTTTATCTCAGCTGCATGCACGTTGGCCACAGCATCCATGATGTTATGCGCTTCGTCAACGATGACAACACTGCCTTCCAATTTGACGCCAAGAGCATCTCTTGCGCTTTTCTGCAATAAGAGAGGGTAGGGAAGCGTGATGATCTCAGCACCCGGAAGGGCAGTTCGTGATGCATAGTAAGGACACACAGCGAGCGACTTGCCTAACTGATGAAGGTCTTCGATATCGGGTAACGTAGCCAAAGCCGAGTCGCGAAATTGATGAGTTTGTGAGAGTAGATCTTCCTTGGGGACAAAGGAACATTTTTGGCCTGATTTCGGTTGTTGCAGCTCCGAGCAGCGGTCGTTGATAGCTTGGACGGAGCCTAACCGTGAGACAGAGGGATTGATACATAGTCTTTGCCGAGAAGATAATGGTAGAAGTTTGACCGGCTCAGTTTTTGTTTCATCCTGCTTGGAAAGTAATGCCGGAAATGAAGGTGGAAATGAAGGACGACGAAGTTCGGTGATGAATTGCGAAAGCTGAGAATGTGTTCTCGACGTGTAATAGATCTATTGATGTTACTACAAGGCATTTACAGGTTATCACAAGCGCTCGCACCTTGATCGGTTCCTCTACGAGGTCGTCTTCTTCCTCAGGCTTCCTCGCCCCTCCTAGCCCGATACCCGCGAGGACTTCTCTCGTCTCCTTACTCAAACCCGACAGAGAATCTTGAGGGGTATCGTGTTGATCATCGGGGTCGTCGAGCAGCCACTCGGCGTCCTCATCTTCTACTACGCGTGACCTACCACCACTGAGAAGCGAGTCTTCAACGCGACGACGTTTGCGGGCGCGATCTTCTTGGACTTTTTCCTTCAGGCGAAGGGTTTCTAGACGCTTTTCTCGCTCTTCCCAGCGAGAGACGAGTTCTTCACGTTTGCGACGAAGGAGTTGCTCCACGAGCCAAGATGGTTCGTCTTTGTACGCTTCTGCGGATTCTTGGATTGATGCTTCGAATTGATTGGATTTGTGGTTCCGAAGCCACGTCAATGAAGCACAGATGAGTGAAAGCGACTTGCCCTGTTTGTTTTGTGTAAGTTACTATACATCTTTTTGCAACTAGCAACATCTCCACGATGATGGGGAGATATTAAAAATGTTAATTACTTACCGTGCCTGTTGGACTTTCCAAGATACCAACTTGGCCATTACCACTTTCCAAAACATCATAAACAGCCTTCATGAACTGTTCTTGGACATCATAAGGTGTGTATGGGTGATGAAAGTCCAGCTTTTCCATCTCACTCGTAATATTATCCATGTTATTTTCCGCCATCTTGATAAGATTGACAAGTTTGCTGAATGAACTCAAAGATATCGCGTTCTTGACCGCGTCTTAATGCATGAACTTACCCTTGACCTCTAGTCTTCCCAGTGGATCCCTCACCGAGCTTCACCACGGTCAGAGCACGAGATCACCTGACATGACATTCTGAAATGGAAGGCACGGTCCATTGGGCCCGACCCACTCCTTCCGCACAGCCATTTTCTTTAGGGTTGACTTGCCCTTGCTGGGATCGAAAAAAGTGTCAGGCTTTATCGAACATCACCACCCACTTCCAGCTTTCGACCTGTGAACACCGGAAAAGTCGACAATCACCCACAGCCGTCGCCATGCCTACCCGTTTGTCGAAGACCCGCAAGCAGTATGTCCTCATCCCCCTCGCTGTCGACGAGGTTGGTCGTTGAGAGAGACCGCGTCCGTTTTTGCTGTATTCTCGCTTCGGCGAGAGTCAGTTAAAATAGACCGCTGGAGCTCACAATAATCGCCCTTTGTCGGCGGCTGCTCTTCCACGACGAATCCCGACGAAATCGATTCGACGTATATAATATTGGAACATGTGATGGACTGACTTTTGTTTTCAGCCGCGGCCACGTTTCCGCCGGTAAGGGACGTGTCGGAAAGCACCGCAAGCATCCCGGTGGTCGTGGTCTTGCTGGTGGTCAGCACCACCACCGTACCAACATGGACAAGTACCATCCCGGTTACTTCGGAAAGGTTGGTATGCGATACTTCCACAAGCAGCCCAACCACTTCTGGAAGCCCATCATCAACCTCGACAAGGTACATACAACCCCGCGCGACTCGCCTGAATTGGTCGCAAAAATTTGCTTCAGACCCTAACTAACTCCCTCTAGCTCTGGTCTCTCGTTCCCCAAGAGACCCGTGACGCCTACGTCAAGGGTGAGAAGAAGGACACCGTCCCCGTTCTCGACCTCCTCCCTCTCGGTTACTCCAAGGTCCTCGGAAAGGGCCGTCTCCCTGAGATCCCTCTGGTCGTCCGCGCCCGCTGGGTCAGCCGCCTTGCTGAGGAGAAGATCAAGCAGGCCGGTGGTGTCGTTGAGCTCGTCGCTTAAGCGAAGCATCGCAACTGTTCTGTAAATGCTTGAGGAGTCGGTTGGGCTTGTATGGGAAATTCTACAAACGGAAAACAAAACCTCTCCAACCCCGGTGAAGAACAACGCCTGCGGGCACTGGAGAAGAAAAGGTCTTCCTGCGCTCGGGAAAGATGGGCCAGGAACCTAGGTCGGTCGGCTTCGGGCATTGCATCAGGGACTCTTGCACGGAGTTAACGAAATAAAAATCGATTTTCGCCCATGATTAAATGATAATTTTTTAAGTTCAAGCGTGACTATCAACAATTCGTGACAGTCGCTCTACCTGTGTCATCTGCTACTTATATCGCCAAATAGTTGATCAACGGGTATCGCTGTCATATTGGCCTATATCTACCAAGCCAACCCTCAATTAACATCATACTCAAACCCAACGCCTATCCATGCATGCTATTATTACATCATATCATTTATACATTTGTTCCAATCAGTATTCCGCAGCCAACGCTTCCTCGTTGTATGCCCTTTGTTCAGCTCCTAGTTCGCCAATCTGAAGAAACTCGTGTTCTAGCGCTTCAGCAGCTGTGATTCGCCTACTGGGGTCCAGCTCCATGCACCACTCGAGAAAGCCAATAGCCATCTTCTCGTCTGGTGTCAAAGGCTTGTCCTCGCCTCGACATGTACTCCACATGATGATCTTCTCCATCGAGAAGCCTCCCTGACCGACAGTAGGGATGCTGGTTTCGAAAACACAGCCATGGAGCAGACCTGCAGCCTTCATACGCTTAGAGCCAAAGATGGTTGCGATCTCAATCATGGCTTCAACATCATCTGCTGAATTGAAGAAAGGAAATCTCTTAGATAGAATCGTAAGGAGGATAACACCTGCGGACCAGATGTCGATGGCTGTGCTTTGCTCCGTGCATTTGAATAGTACTTCAGGAGCACGGAAACCTCGAGTACCTGCACGGTTGGCGCGACGGGACGAACGTGTGTCGGACTTGGGATAACCAGATTGAGGCGTGGCAGCATTCTGAGCCCATACTGAGTTTGCTTGACGATGCTTGCGCACGTCCCGGCTCTCATGACAGAGACAAGGCTTGGCGTCGGAGCCTTCTCTTTCAGCAAGACCGAAATCAACAAGAACTCCACGTTGGGTACCTGGGTCGTAAAGGAAGTTCGTAGGCTTAATATCTCTGTGAAGAATCTTGTGGTCGTGCACACTCTTAAGGGCAGTGAAGAGTTCTCGTAGATAAACAGAGATTTCGGGGACGGTCAGGTCGCGAAAGTATGTTCGGAAATCTCCGTGTCGGAAGTATGGGAGAATAGCCACGACTTGGTCTGTTTCTCGAAAGGCGGTGATCAGAGGGCAGACAGAGGGGCATTGGCGAAGATCGTGAAGCAGTTCCAGCTCGTTTAGAATGCGCGACGGACTAGATGTGACGTAAATCTTCTTGATGGCGACGTAACGTGCCTTGCGACGAGGACGTCGGACAGGACTTTCTGTTGAACTCGGAGGTGGCGTCCACTTTGACGAGTCTTCTTCGTAATCCCAACTGTTATCGTAGTGGTCGTACATTATATCCTCTGCTTTGTAGACAGTTGAGAATGTTCCTGTAAGTGGTTGTCAGCATCAATTGGGACCATTGGAGGACGTGAGAGCCTGCATACCTTCACCGATACGTTTAATCAAACGGTACCGATTTCGAAACCCGGGGAAGTCACTTTGCAGCTTGTCCATGTCTGCTTGAACACTGCGGTCCACAGCTTCATCTTCAGATTCCTCCTCTTCTGGTTCGTCCTCTTCCTCTTCTTGGGGTTCGGGTTGTGGTTGATGATGGGACGATTGATGTGGATGCCTTTGTTGCATGTGATGATTTTGGTACTGCTGAAACTCTCGGACAGCCTCGTCGTCTTCCATTGGCGCAGCCTCTTCGGTGCGCTCCTCTTCTGCCATCATCTCCGTATCTTCCGTCCTCAAGTCCTCGTGGATATCGAAGCTCTCTTCCACATGTTGCTGAACCGTCGTTGTCATGGTATCGTATTCGTTTTGTAATGGACGGAGATTGACTTTTAATGCTCCTACAGTCAATCAAAACAAGTGGAAGTGAATCAAACAAAAAAGCAAGGAGGTCTTATGATAGGTTGTTTGGAACAACAGCTTGAGACCGGATTTTAAAGGTGCAAGCGAGTTTTGGAGGGGCTGCGACAAGACAAGATCAGAGACAAAGACTCGAATTTAGGTGTGGTTACAGGGGTTTGGTAGGCCCAACGCGCTGGCTCTAGCGGGCACATGGCGGGGAAGTGTCCTGACTGGTCGCGTTGAACAAAACAAAAACAATCGTTGCCCAGGGTTAGACCATCCCCTCCAAGCAAATACCCTCCACCGACTCCATACCATCAAGTGCGGGCTATCATCGTCAACAACAACAATACTGACGGATCCGGTATTGAACGGTGCACCCTTGGTCGCAGATACGGTCAACAAGCATTGACGGACGGTGAAGCTGTGATACTTTCATGATACCCCTCTTATTAGGCTCTTAACGTTTTTCACCGTTTCGCTTTGTCTTTCTATTGTCGCTCGCTTCTTTGCGACGACTCCTTCGAATCGCCCGCCATGGATACTGTGGACTTTGATCTCAATGATGCTCTCAAGCACTACATGTCAGACCCGGCTAGCATTGCTACGCCCGAGGCTGACGGCGCTCTCTTCGACTGCGAAAACGACCCCGAGGCCCTCACTCTACCGGTGGTCAACTCGGTTCTGAATCCCATTGTCGATGCAGTCGCCGATAACCCAGACGCAATCATGCGCGCCTCCAACATGGATTCGCTGCAGTTCCTTCTCAAGTTAGCCCCCATTTCCCTTCACCCATCCCCTGATTCACCGACCTCGTTGGGACAAAATTCTGAGCTAGAAAATCCCAGATACACCGCACACCTCCCTACCCACGCCCTCAGCAAGATCTTCGACCTGATCATGAGTGGCCTGAGTGCAGAAGCCGACTCTGTTCACTCCGATATCGACTCCCCCGACGAGCAGGACTCGGTCCCCCATCATAAGAGACTCCTCGAGATATACGGTTTCCTCCTGCAATGGACGATCGCTGCAGTCGAGACGAAGGCTGCCGAGAAGACGACAGCAGCGCCCGTTGCTAGAGGTCGCGGAAAGCCCAAGAAGGGTTCTGCGAGGGACAAGGATGCGGCTTGGGACTCGGCTACACAGCTGCAGGCGGCTTTGGAGATTATGTGCAAGGTCCTCAAGCTCAAGCTCTCCAAGATCTTCATGACGACAAGCGAGAGAGATACATTCATCGGTCTCCTCACACGGCCGGTTTACATGGTTTTGGAGAGCGAGCAACGAGTCAAGACCACGGCTATCAGAATGCACTGCTTCAAGGTCCTTTGCATCGCTGTGAAGCACCATGGGCACGCATACGGTATGTATTGCGAGTCTTCAATGCCAAAATCCACAAGACTCACAAATGATAGCGGCGCAAATCAACATCATTCAAAACTTGACATACTTCGAACACTTGTCAGAACCCATGGCCGAGTTTCTACACATTTTGGCCGAGACGTACGACTATCCTCAGCTGGCTGATGAAGTGCTGCGGGAGATTAGCAACAAGGAGTTCAACTCCAATGATACCCGAGGACCCAAGTCAGTTTCTTCCTTCATCGCTAAGCTATCCGAGCTAGCTCCCCGGTTAGTGATTAAGCAGATGACGATGCTTGCGAAGCAACTAGACAGCGAGGTGAGTAGCCAAATTCTGTTGCGATCTTGTGGCTGACAAGTGTAGTCATACACTCTGCGATGTGCACTGATTGAGGTTTGCGGAAACATGGTTGCCTACCTAAGCAAGCAGGATGAGCGAAGCGAGAACCACAAGTCCCAGCTCAACGCCTTTTTCGACGTGTTGGAAGAGCGATTCCTGGATATCAACCCGTATTGCCGATGCAGAACACTCCAAGTATATATGAAACTATGCGATCTTGCTCAGAAATTCCCCAAGCGACGACAAAAGGCAGCTGAGCTTGCATGCAGGAGTTTGGAGGACAAGAGCAGCAATGTCAGGCGTAACGCTATCAAACTATTGGGTACATTTATCAAGACCCATCCCTTCACAGTCATGCACGGCGCACAGCTCTCCCGAAAGGAGTGGCAGACTCGTTTAGACAAGGTCGAGGAGGAACTAGATGCTCTCAGACCTCCTCCTGGTGTCCCTGGCTTCGGCAACGACCAAGCGAACACTACAGTCGACAACGAGCTTCTGGACGAAGCCACACAAATTGCTTCTCCTCAGAAGCCTACGCAAATGACCGAGGAGGATAAGGCGGCTGCTATCCAAAAGGCTCAGGAGGAGGCTGCCACCGGTGAGGCCATTGAAAAGCTCACCCTGACCAGGAGATACTACAACGAAGCGATTAAGTTCATCGAAGTCATTGACGAGGCCACCACCATCATCTGTCAACTACTCGGTTCAAGGAACAAGAGTGAAGTTATTGAGGCTATGGACTTTTTCGAAGTTGGTGACGCCTACAACATTGAGCAGAACAAGCTTGGTATCCGACGTATGCTTCGTCTCATCTGGACCAAGGGAAATAGCGACGAAGGTAAGGGTGTCCAAACACACCTGATCGAATGCTACAAGCGGCTCTTCTTCGAGGCCCCTGACTCCTTCAGCCCCAACGATGCAGCCAACTATATTGCGCGAAACATGATCAGTCTGACCTTTGGCGCCACCCCAGCGGAGCTCACTTCTCTTGAGCAGCTTTTGGCAACGATGATGAAGGGTGGCATGATTCCTGAGGTTGTTGTCAACAAACTGTGGCAGGTTTATGGCGTCCAGAAGCGCGAGATCTCTCGCACTCAACGACGAGGTGCCATCATTGTTCTTGGAATGCTCGCCACAGCGAACCCGGAAATAGTCGTTGGTGAGATGGAGACTATGCTTCGAACTGGTCTTGGTGCACACGGGCGTAGTGATCTACAGCTGGCCAAGTTCACCTGCATTGCCTTGAGGCGAATCAACCCTACCGGACGACAAGCAAAGGACTCAACCGTCAAGTTCTCACGACTACCTAATGACCATGCTGTGTCAGTAAGACTGGCTGCCATTACCGAGGTCCAGTCGGATAGCAAGGAGTGGTATGGCGTAGCTGAGCAAGCCATCAGCGCTATCTATGCTGTCTCCAAGCATCCTGACACTCTCTGCTCAGACCTGATTCGGCGAAAGGCAAGGCAGGTGTTTGGACAATCTCGTTCGCCGCCGTCCTCGCAACCCAGCTCTCGACCTGGATCTCGTGATGAGGCAATGCCTGTGCCAATGGAAGACCAAATCCAGAGTCAGCTTCAGTCTCAAGGTGAGAAGCACAAAAAGCGCGACAACGCTATCGCTCTGTCACAACTTCTCTTCATTGTTGGCCACGTCGCGATTAAGCAGATTGTTCACCTTGAGCTGTGCGAACTCGACTTCAAGCGCAGAAAGCAGGAGAAGGAGAAGGCAACACCCGCCAAGGATGATAAGGATAAGGAGGATGCAGACGAGTTGGACTTGATCGGAGGAACAACTGAAGACGACTTTACAGAAGCCATGGCGCATATTCGCGAGCGAGAACTTTTGTATGGCCCCAGCTCATTACTGGCTGTTTTTGGTCCTCTGGTGTCCGACATTTGCGCCAATAACACGACATATGCCGATAAGGGACTTCAAGCCGCCGCAACACTGTGTCTTGCCAAGCTCATGTGTGTATCTGCAGAATACTGTGAGACCAACCTACCGCTGCTCATCACCATTATGGAGCGATCACCCAACGCGACAGTCCGAAGCAACGCCGTTATTGCTCTTGGAGATATGGCTGTTTGCTTCAACCACCTCATTGATGAGAACACCGACTTCCTATACCGTCGACTGGCGGATGACGACGCTTCGGTGAAGCGAACATGTCTCATGACGCTGACGTTCCTGATTCTTGCTGGACAGGTCAAGGTCAAGGGTCAACTGGGTGAGATGGCCAAGTGTCTTGAGGATGACGATCGTAGAATTGCGGATCTTGCGAGAATGTTCTTCACTGAGCTCAGCACCAAGGATAACGCTGTCTACAACCACTTTGTTGACATGTTCAGTCTACTCAGTGCTGGAGACAACATGGATGAGGAGAGCTTCCGTAGAATCATTAAGTTTTTGCTTGGCTTTGTCGAAAAGGTATGTTGCAATTATATGATGGAAGAAACAGTAACTAACGCGTCAACCAGGACAAGCACGCCAAACAACTGGCAGACAAGCTCGCTGCTCGACTTGGCAGATGCGAGACGGAACGACAATGGAACGACGTTGCGTACGCGCTGGGTATCCTGCAACACAAGAACGAGGAGATCACCAAGCTGGTGTCTGAAGGCTACAGGGTTGTTCATTCATCGGCATGAGTATATTGAATGTATTGATGTTTATATAAGGATTGGCTACAACGATGGTATGAGTGATGCTATATGGGATGTAACGACGGCTATATATAGACGGTTGGTCTGGTGGGAGGCCGTTATTGTGTTTTTGCGATAGATACCAGTGTTTTGAAGAAGTTTGGTATTTTTAATTTGTGCTGCCTCCACTTTAAGCGATGATTATCTTTGATGCAATGATGGAGTGAGATTTATTAGTATTTTGTGTGGATTCGTGTTATCATTTGGTGTTTCACCACGTTTGGTCACAAATTCTCCGACAGTCACGAACACGACACCGTAGGTTCCGTAATGCGAGGCAGAATGATTGTACACCGATGAAAAGAACCGGAAGGTATCGTGGGCGCGTGACTCAACTGTACACGACATCTCAACTGGTGATAATGTTACAATCCCGAATTGATCTAGGGTAACCTCTGGACACGCCACCAACTGAGACCACTCTGGGCCCCACACAAGGTGTTTTAGTGATAGCCTCGGCCAAGAAGCTCCTGAGTTCCGTCATGGATTGAACAAAGGATTGAGTGCAAAGATTTGGGTTGAGGAGGGTTTGAGTTGGCGATGGCTACGATAACAAGTTGACATGATGCGATAGGCTTCAGGTTGGAAAAGCCAGTTCATCCGCAAAGGCGAAGTATATAAGTTTCTCTTTGGTTTGAAGCTATTGATGAATGAATGATGTGACAGAACTGACAGGAGCTGATCTCTGTAGTCGCTCGCTCCAGGTACAAAAAGGGCGGGTCTTCCCACCTTTGTTAGGTCTCTTTTTTTGTCACGGCAGTTATCAAGCCATCATAGGACGAAACCAACGAGAAACCTGGTATTATTCTCATGAGCCCGATTGGTTCTTTTTATTTCATGGTATGTTTTTATTCTCCTTTGCTAAAGGATATCTAATGCTGATGTTGATTTATAGCACCCGCGTTATCTACTGATACCCAACTAACAACCTCTGTCTTGATCAGTCCTCTTGGCTGACACAATTCTGCACACACATATTCCCCCCCGCGTTTGGTGTGACGACACATTTACTTTTGACCCCTCCTGTTGCAACAGTCGCATTCTTTGTTTTGGAGCTTTGCTTGCTTTGCTCTTTTGTACAAAGAAGACAGACAGACCAACAAGCAGACAAACATTGGACTTGAATAGTGGACTTTGTTTAATCTATTTCTTTCTTCTTTTCTTTGACCAATCATAATTAAAGGAAAAGAGATAGTTCTAAACAAAAAGTCACTATCAATTCTGTGCCAACTGCAATCTTTCTTGCCTTCAAAGGAACATCATCTATCACTTTGCATCTGTTTTCCCCAGAGCTTGGACCAAACGATCGCGATCGCGAATACAGAACCCAGAGCCCCACCCGCGCCACCAACTTACAGAAGGATACGCGCCGGGATTACGTTCCAGCGCTCTCCGGCCTCTGAAGCACCGCCACGTGATCGCTCTTTGTAGTGGTTGCAAGCAGTAACTACAAGGAAGGAACCCGCTGGACCGTGCTATTAGTGACCTGCCCAGAGCCTAAGAGCCCAGAGCTGAGCTGTGCCAATTTAGTGCGTCACCTTTGTCACTCTTGCGCAAGCTCCCATCCTTTGAAGCATCAAAGAAGATCCCCGAATCTCAACAAAGCATAAAAAGGCGCCAATAATCGAATCGTGTTCCATTCTATTCTTACACCGATATTTCATCTGCTACTATCACGAGTCTACGCATTCATTGTCCATTGACGACTCCACCGCGCGATTCTCGACCTGCAACTTGCACGTGCGATTCGCCTGCGCGCTGCCTGCACTCTACTTTCGCTTTGTCGCGACGCTTTCTCATGAGGCCATGAAGACGTCGCCACATCCGCATTGTGAACGCCCCTGGCCTCGGATCTCGAAAGCATAAGATTTCAAATTTCTCACCCTATCTTTATCAGAATTTAGACATACAGTCAGGTGCCTAATCACCGACATATACCACAATGTACGACAAATTGGTCCCGCTGGGCTCGCGCCTACATTACCCCATCACCATCACGAAACTCCTCAAGAAGCCCGGCGACTCGATCAAGAAGCAAGAGAGCATATTCGAATACAAGTTCAACTGGAGGCGCAGAGTCAACGAAGATGACTGGCAGGACGAGACTACATATACCGAGTTTGACAGTCCCGCTGAGGGCAAGCTCAAGCAATGGCGCATCCGCGAGGGTCAGCAGGTCGCCGCCGATTCTCCCTGCCTAATGGTTGAAGAGGCTTGCGGTCACGAAGTTCAGGTCCAGGGTCTCTGCAGTTTGTGCGGTGAAGACATGACCGAGATCAACTGGGCAAGCGACAACCTTGATACGGATCGCGCCATGATCAACATGAGCCATGACCAGACCGTCCTCAGAGTCAGCGAAAGCGTCGCCACAAAGGCCGAGCACGAGAACCAGAAGCGCCTACTCCGACAACGGAAGCTGAGCCTTGTCGTCGATCTCGATCAAACCATCATCCATGCTTGTATCGAGCCCACCATCGGCGAGTGGCAGCGCGACCCCTCAAATCCCAACCACGACGCCGTCAAGGATGTCAAGAAATTCCAGCTCAATGACGACGGTCCTCGCGGCGTTACCAGTGGTTGCACATATTATATCAAGCTTCGACCTGGATTGATGGAATTCCTCGAGGAGGTTTCCAAGATGTATGAGCTGCACGTCTACACAATGGGAACACGCGCATATGCCCTCAACATCGCCAAGATTGTCGACCCCGACAAAAAGCTCTTTGGTAACCGTGTTATCAGTCGTGATGAGAACGGCAGCATTACATCAAAGAGCCTACAACGACTATTCCCCGTCAGCACAGACATGGTCGTCATTATCGACGATCGTGCAGACGTGTGGCCAATGAATAGACCTAACCTGATTAAGGTGGTGCCGTACGACTTCTTCAAGGGCATTGGCGACATCAACTCCAGTTTCCTACCCAAGCGACAAGATACCCTCCCCATCCTGAAGGCAAAGCCTGTGGATAATGGCCCAAAGCTGGCCCCCAAATCATCACCAATGGACGAGCTCGTGAGGATGAGCGGAGGAGACGACGCAGCTAGTTTGAAGATTCAGGCCGAGGAGCAGGAGAAGACGCTGGAGAAGCAGATCAAGGATCGACCTTTGTTGCACATGCAGGAGGAGCTCGACAAAGAAGACGACCAACAAGAAACCAGCACCACCGATACACCAGCAATCCACCACCGAAATGTCCTTGTCGATGACGACGAGGAACTTATTGCTCTTCAAGACCACTTAACTGACCTACACACCGCCTTCTACGAGACATACGATAGGAGACGAACGGAGAGAAAAGACAAGGAAGAAGGAACACACCCACCCCCGCACAGCAAATCCAAGAGAAGGCCATCTGTTGATGATGGAGTTGACTTGTCCATGGTTCCAGACGCAGGAGATATCCTTGACGAACTCAAATCTAATGTATTGTCTGGTCTTGTGATCGTGTTATCTGGTCTGGTACCTCTTGGCGTCAGAGTAGAGGAGTCTGAGATAGGATTACAAGCTCAGAGCTACGGCGCACAAGTCTTGGATACAGTATCAAAGCGAGTGACACATCTTGTCGTCTCATCAGCACGTCCCAGGACAAAGAAGGTGCAACAGGCAGCCAAGATTGCCAGCATCAGAATTGTCAACCAGAACTGGCTCATTGACTGTCTAAGTCAATGGAGGAGGCTCGACGAACGGCCGTATTATCTGGATATCCTTGATGCTGATAGGGAGAGAGGGGTAGATGATATTACGGAAGTCACCTCAGAAGCCGAAGAAGCCGAGGATGCACAAACGGGTCAAGAGCTCAAGGACTTTGACTGGGGCGAAGCTGAGGATGAACTTGCCGAATTCATGGACGACGATGACGATGACGACGACGAAGGCAGTGTTGCTGCAACCGTGACAGAATCCGACGTGGAAACTGTGGATGGAAATAACAAGCAGACACTCAAGCGCAAGGCGGACGTAGAGGAATCAGATGACGACGGAACTGCAAGCATAGGCGAGAGTGTCTTGGCTAAGAAGCAACGCCTAGCTCGAAACCGCGGCGCATCTAGCCTGCGATCAATACAGACGCCCAACGGCGATGATACAGAAGACGGCAGTCTCCCCACGCCAGTGCCAACAGGCGACGAGGCGGCCGAAGACAGGGATAAGGGGCAAACCGTTAATGCGGATGATGGTGCAGATTTCGACGACGACGAGTTGGAGAGGGAGTTGCTGGCGGAGCTGATGGCAGGGTAGTCTACTGAACCTGAAAGAAAGCTCAATGTGGATGGAGTAAGGCGCTACATAGGATGGAATATTATTTCTGGTAACATAGCAAAAATTCTGACATATTTTGTAATGCCTATTTTAAGACAAGGCCAAATACACGTCTGAGAAAGTATAGTGCTTACGATGATAAAGATTGTTGATGTTACATTCTATCTGATTTTGTTCTTGATTGAGAATCACAGTTGATGATGTAGTAGACAATCAAGATGTAGAAGATTGTTCGTCTGTTAGTTATTATTGATGAGTCAATAAAGACTGAAACCTCCGAGAGTTGAGCTTCAAGGAATAATTACTCGAGACGGAATGTTTCGATTTGAGACTTGAATCAATTACGCAGGGTCGGGAGATATCATGGCCGAGTCTAGACCAGGCGCAGGGATACTTTGCTATCCCGTACTAACACTATCACAGGTAGAACTGGTGCAGCCGCGATAGTTTACGCTATCACAAAAACCCGGCCCATATCGGTGCATTATCCTCCCGCTTCATCTACCAAAGTCTCACAAAGCAGACATATCATGACGCCAAACAAGCAACTTTGTGATTACAAATGACTAGGATAAGTAGATCAGGTATCCAAATAGAATGTGTATATAAGGATGGCTTGTTCTGTTCAATTGAGTGTTCATCATCAGCCACTCTCTTACACTTAGAGAAGCACATCTCTATACATCTTCAGTTATTACTCTATTCAGTTTGGCCGACAAAACATCTCAAATCTAACAAGATGGCTTCATATAATGGCTTTGACTCTTCTACCGATGTTCCTGACCTATCAGGAAAAGTCATCCTTGTCACTGGAGGTAAGGCTATAACCGCTCCTTGAACCAAGATATATCGACTAACAATACTAGGAACTTCTGGTCTTGGTAGATCGGCTATTACCACACTCACAGCTCACAATCCATCGCATATTTACTTCACCGGTCGATCCTCCAGCGCCGCAGAGTCTCTCACCAAAGACATTTCTCCCATTCCTGCAACATTTCTTGAATGCGATCTTACTTCCATCGCAAACATGCACGCTGCAGCAAAGAAGTTTAAACATGATCGTCTAGACATCTTCATTGCGAATGCTGGAATCATGGCCGTGGATGGTCTCACCCAAGATGGACTTGAGTTACAGTTTGGCGTTAACCACGTTGGAAATGCAACACTCTTCACTGCTCTCCTGCCAATTATGCTCAAGACCGCCAAAGAGACAAACAGCGATGTGCGATTCGTCAGTCTTACTTCACTCGGATACAAAGGCCATCCCAAGAATGGCATCGAGTTTGATACGCTGCATTCGAAGCAGGAGGACATGTCTTTTGGGACGTGGGGTCGCTACGGACAGAGCAAACTTGCGAATATCGTTTTTGCAAAGGAAATTCAGCGACGATATCCCAAGATTACAAGCGTGGTTGTTCATCCTGGTGTTATTGCTACGGGGTTGGTCACCGAGTTGAGCTTTTGGAAGAGGATGCTTGTGTACGTGACTAACCCGCGAATGATGACGGTCGAGCAAGGCGGCTTGAACACTGTCTGGGCAGCAACTTCTGGTGATGTCAAGAAGGGAGATGAGAAGGTGGCGTTTTATGAACCTGTTGGGAAGGGTAATGCAGGAGATGAATTGTGCTTCAGTGAAGAGCTGGGTAAGAAGCTGTGGGAGTGGACAGAGGAGAAGATCAACAGCAGCAAGATGTAAACGTTATCTTTTCTCTTTTTCACAATTAGTCAATGGAAATATGCATAACCCTTTCAATTCCAGACGTGGGTTGTATAGAACCACTTTGACAAAACATATATACACAGCACATTGCACCCGAATTCCTTTCTTGTTGTTTGCATTCTTAGTTTGTGGTAGGAGGAGGGGTGACGGCAAAAGTCGGCCTCACGAATCTGCTGCCGTTAGTAAACATTACAACTGTATACCAGAAAAGTAGACGTACCGGTCGCTGTTGTAAACCTTGGCGTTGTCGCCCAAAAGCTCCTTCTCGCGCTTCTGGTCGGCTAGGTATCGTCGGACCTGGTCACGGTCCTCTTCGGCCTGGAGGACGGGGATGAGGTTGATGCGAGCCCACATCTTTTCACGGCCGAGTTCGCTGTGCGAGTGTTAATGCTTGTTGTTGTTGAGTGGAAGAAGTAGTAGATAGAAAACATACTTCATTTCGCGCATGCCGCCGATCAGCTTGTACCAGCCGTAGCCCATAACAGCGCCCATTCCGAGGAGGAGAATACCGGGACGGAGACCCCTGGCGGGGAGGTTTCGCTGGAAAAAGGTCAGCGCTTTGATTCGAGATGCAATTCCTTGTTTCTGGTTGTTGTATGTCGTTTGGTCTGTTGCTGAATCGTGGTATAGTCCCGCCCTCCGAAGCATCCCAACCAAGCCAATTGATCTCCAAAACACCCTCAAATACCACATTCCATTTCGACCATCCTCTCCGACTCTTCAGGCAAACGCACCTTGTACTGGACGGGCTCGTACCCGCCCCGAGGGGGCATATCTTGAGCCATGGTGGTCTAATCTCGTCGAGGTTGGTCGTGGGGTTTGTCGTGTACAAGTGAATCCGTCCAATGGTCTCGTGTCCCTCGTGCTGGACGGGCGATAGTCTCGTGTCGTTCGTGGGGAGTAAATGGGGTTTGTTTTGCGGTTTCGTGAGGTGATTGATTGAAGCTGCCAAACGAATTCCAGTTGCACTTGCCGTATTACGTAAGGATGTTGGAGGAGCTTAAAGCCCGGGGTAAAACCGCTATTGAAAGACGGTTACATAAGCGGGCAGACATTGACAAAAATAGTAGATCACCTCAGGTTTGGCGTAGATATCTAGCAGTCAACTTGTCTTATACTCTGAGGGTATTGCAATATCAAGATTGAGTCAAGATTGAGTCAAGTTATCGTCAGTTTATGCCATTTAGACGATATACTCTTGTAGTTTATTTTATTTTTGCGCTTGGGCTTAAGCTGGTCTATTCTCTCTCTCGTATCGCCGTACAGTAGTAATGAAGTATTGCAAGTAGAACAACTGCCTTATGACTGCTGCCATGTGCCTCATGATGCATATTGTCCAGTCTCCTTGAACCACTCATCAAACTTCTTTGCAACGTCCAAGTCTTGAGACTGGGCTGCATTCTTATTTTCATCTGACTGACCCTCCTCCTCAGAACTGTCAATCTGCCATTCCATCGCTTTATCCCCGTACAGTTTGCGATAATACTTGGCCGTCAGGGGTAAAACTACGTCGCCATTCCGGAACCTTCTCATGGGTAGTTTCCTGGCCTTGTACCACCACCTGGACATGAACAGCTTCTCTAGCTGCGATGGGTCTCTGTCTGTGACTGCTACCGTTCCCTCTTCGTAGGGCGTCATGTCCAAATCGTGAGATCCCACAGGTTTCTCTAACAAGTCAAAAAAGATGGGACAGTCGAACCACGGCGAACTCAGAAGGGTACGTCGCCAGATGCCATCTTGGCTGTGGACGCCTTTGCACCACGGTAGATGCATTATCAGTCGCTACCAGGCCATCATACCAAGCATATCGTGGAAGTGCCAGGCGCCTTTGGACCGGACTGTCCTCTCGAGTGCTGTCCAAAAGTAAAACTGCAAGTGGTCGGATTTTCGCTGCCGGATTTCGGTCGAGACGGGTTCCAGGCGGAATATGGAGACGGTTGATGTGGTTGCGAACCAGCTTGCATCATTGATCCCGCCATCAGATGAGGACACGACAGGGCTGCTGTGAGGATAAGGATAGGTATCCGTGTAAGGATTGAAGACTTTGCTCCAGGTCTCTTCGATATTTCCCGGGGGTTGTCGGTAATAATCATCAGTATCCATGATGCGTGTGAATATAAGTGGTCACCACTTAGTAGATAACAGCGGAAAGGAATCAAGATGATGGAGAAGAGACTCAAGTCTTGGTAGTTGCTTTCCTTAATTAGGTAGGTACCTAGATCAGACTTAGGTGGTAGGTAGTAAGTACCCTAAAGCTGGATGCCAACTTCCTGCTTCCCACTAGGGTATTTCTTTGACTTCTCTGGCCTCAGTACCTTCTCGTTGAATATCCTCCTGATCCTGTTCGGTATATTTCTCAGGCCTCTTGGCAATGGTGGCGTCTTTGTCCTTGATAACAATAATAGAAGGGTTCTCTCGGAAATAGGCGTCCATGTCCTCGAGTTTGCGGTTTGCTATGAAGGTCAGTCGACGGCCGCTTCGGCAAGAGCGCGGGACTTACAAGTCTCTGGGTAAGAGAAGTAAATCACGGGTAAGAACAGAGCATTTGTGACAGTCCATACAATCCAGAATCGCCATCCAAGGTTCTGAATACCGATGGGTGTGATTTCCACAACGATGAAGTTTGTGATCCTGTAACTCATCAGTAAAAACATCATCATTGAAGTAGTGTAAATACCAATTTGTCCCCGTAGCAAGAGCGGCACCCTTGGTTCGCATGGGAAGTGAGTTCACTTCAGTAGGGTACAACCAGGGAACACCCAACATACCCACGCCAAACGAGATAAAGTAGAGGAAGAAGAAGGCAACCGAAGCTGACCCCAACACTTCCTTCTTATCCCCAACAGCATACCGCAGGAGTATAGTAATGACCAAGAACGACAAAAGCTGTCCAGCCGTGGAGAGCAACATGAGTCCTCTCCTTCCCCATCTCTCAACGAGGAGGATCGCTGCAGACGAGAAGACGAGGTACGATACCGCGTTACAAGCGGAGAGTAAGCGAGCCATTCTCTCTGTCAGACCAACGCTGTTGATCAGTACGGTGGGCATGTAGTAGCTCATGATGTTTATCCCGCCGAATTGCTGCATTAGTTGTGTGTTTGCGCCGAGCAGAAGACGACGCAGCGTCTTCGTATCGGATGTGTCTTTGTTGCGACGCAGTAAAATGTCTTTCCATTTGATAGTATGTGAGCGCTCGTAATCGACGCTGTACTGGATCTCGTGGAGTTGAGCTGTAACAACTGGGGATATTGTGGGTTTATCTTCTATGCAGGCTAAGATCTCTGTTGCTTCTTCAGTGCGACCGTGGGCGATGAGCCATCTTGAGAAACTAGTTAACATTGAATAAGCTGCTGACACAAGATAGACTTACCGTGGTGACTCTGGAAGCCAAGGGACAGTACCAAACAAGACAAAGATAAAGACAAACTGAAACGCAAGAGGGAATCGCCACGCGACAGATCCCTCGACAAAGGAAAGACCGTAATTGATCCAATTGACGAGACAAAAACCAGAAATATTCATGGCCATCTCCAGAATAACGAGCTTACCTCTCCATTTCGCCTGGGCGGTTTCTGTTTGCCATATCGGTGCGGTAGCAGTATTAATACCATTGCCAATTCTATATCCTCAGCACCTGTGTAATTGTTTAAGTAGAGGAGAAGTACTCACCCCAGGACGATACGCCCAACAATCATCTGCTGCAGACTATACGAGCTAACTTTGATGACAGTCCCAATCGACATGATGACAGTACCTAAAAGAATGGCTTTTTTCCGACCGAGTCTTTCGCCAATAGTAAAAGCAATAACTGCACCCAAGAAACAGCCAATATCGTAGATTGCTGTTACTGTTGCGAGGAGATTGGTCTTTGTTGGACCGACGAGGTTGTGAAGTTGGAGAAAGTCTTGAGTGACAACGACACCACCTGGCCAAGAGTCAATAGGGGCTCATGAAGAGCACATAGGGATGGATATACTGAAGACGCCTTGATCGTAGCCAAAGAGTGTCATGTCTGTTGCACAAGCAACCTGTGTATTACTCAGGAGTGTACGTCAAAATGGTCAGTTGACTTACTGTGATCCAGAACGTAAGCCATCCTCCTCTGAACCCAAAGAAGGGCTGTTTCTGTGAAGTTTTCGCCATTGCCAAGGTATCAACAAAGCAGCAAATGAAGTTTACAATGGAGATGAGTTCCAACTTGCAGTACGGCATGTTAGTTACCTACATACATATATACCCGACGTGGACATGATCATCACATCCATTTAGCCGCCTCATGCACCTCAATGTCTTATTCCATCCCGAGTTATCCCCATCCTTTCGTCCCGATCCATATATTCGACGCATATAATAAAACTGCAATTATATGTCGTTGCCTAGACGCATGCATGAGACGACTTCTCACCTGACCTATCCTCTCGCTGGCCATCGACCCGACATGCATGTCTATTGAACCAGGACTCGCTGTATCGGATCTGACTTCCCTGGGACGATCGCAAGATCATGTGGCCTGAGAGGGGGATTAAGCTTGTGTTGGATGTGATTTGACACTCTGGGGGTACAAGGATGGGCATCCTGCACCCGTCTAAGACACAATGAGTTGAGTTGTATTAAATGCTGCTAGTTATAACCTATAACTGGTGGTATATCTATGAACTGGATTAACAATACGAAACAAAAAGTATTATCGCCATACGTTTCTCTATCCATCTAGAGTATTGCATCTATCTTCAGATCATATTCATTATTCATCCAGCCTTTCGTCCCATCCAATCAACACAACTTAATTAACCCATTCAACCACTCAATCCCGTACCCATTCCCAAATCAACAGTTAGCCAGTCAGTAATATTCCCACCAAAAAAAGAAAGACAACACTCCAAAGAAATCCCACCCATATCTAGATATATCACGCAGCTGTGGGCGCTTGGCTTCCCAATGGCAGGGGTCGATCGCCTGCCGCCCCAAGGCCGACTAGACCATCACTCAGCTTCTTCGTTACAGCATCGGGGTCTGGTTCGTCTCTTCCGACAAATGTCCAACTTTCTTCAGTATCATCATCATCTTCGGCAAGGCCGTGCTCTGCGTTATTCTTGCCTGCCCTGCGCTTGATGAGGCTCTTGGCATACTCCAGATCGCGGTAGATACACTGGATGGCGTTGTCGACACCGGATTCCTGTAGGCTGTTAGTAATGCTGGTAGGTCAGGACAATGAAAACTTACGCTGCGGATCTGTTCGCCAAGAACACGAGCCTTCACGATCATGCGCTCGTTACGCGTCACTTCCCAGAGGGCTCGACCGAAACTGTTGGTACCCCATTTCCTTACACAGACACCAACACCCAAGTCTTCAACACGTTGCGAAAAGAAAAACTGGTCACCAAAGAAAGGACGGATGATGGTCGGGATACCAGCTCGTAGACTAGCACCTGTCGTTCCGGAACCACCGTGATGCGCAGCTGCATCGATTTGACTAAACAGCCAGTCGTGCGGTGCTGAAGTGATCACATGGATCTCGGCAGGAATGACTGGTTCTTCAGACAGGGGTTTGGAGGAATCGTCGTCCTTGGACGAAATGCGATCAGACCAACCCTTGGAGAGGATACATCGCACGTCGGCCTTGAGCACCGCGTCAATGACCTCCTGTGTCATCTTGGCGGGATCCTTGACAATGATTGAACCAAAACCGACATAAACAATCTTCTTCCCATCCGTTCTCGCTTTGGCGATAAAGTCCTGCAATTCCTGAGGGGGCTTCCAATCACCACCGCCCTCGTTAAGGAACCAGTATCCTGTTACCCTGATCCAATCGGAAAAGTCCAAAGGCGGAGCAACCACGCTCGGGCTAAAGTTATACAGGAAAGGCACCTTGTTAGGTTGCATCTTCTCAAGACTGGTGCTGGGGAGGCCCAGTGTTTTGTTCCTCCATCGGTTCACTTGATAGGCAGTAGCTTTCCAAAAGATGTTATCGAACATAACGTATGTCATGTAATTGAAAGCTCCTCCCATTTTGTGCTCAGGCATAATGAAAGCATGAGGATATGCCCGTGTTCTAGTCCAAGGCATAGTGAACGCCCGGAAGTAGGGAATTTCGAGCTTCTCCGCGATGTGAATGCCTGCCATCGCAGATGGAGACTCGATCAAAAGATCAGAACCCTCGCATGCGGTATACGCAGAGTCCAACAAATCATCAAGCCATCCTCGGAACGTTGAGTTTGCTTCTCGGAGGAAAGCCCAAGTGAATGTTCCGTTCTCGATACAAAGGCGCATCAGCTCAGCGGGGTCTCCCTCAACTCGTGCAAACTCGATGCCATGGCTCTCAACCCATTCTTGAAACTCACCGTGGGTCGCAATACGTGGCTTGTGACCCTCGGCGAGGAGACCCTTGCAAAGGGCGATATAAGGCTGGATATCGCCTCGTGATCCAATGGTGAGACATGTAATCTTCATCGACTTTTGCGGCTTGAATGCAAGGCCTGACGAATTGGGGTTGTCGAAGAGGATTGTAGGAGCATTGGAGACGCCAGAAGTCGTGCGAGGTAGTCTTAGCTCGTGATCAACAAACTCATCTTGCCTTGCTTCTTGTAGTTCATCGCGTTCCGCCATGGCAGCAACAGCTTCTTCATCATCTTGCTCTTCTTGATCGAGAATGCCAGACTGCTCAAGGAAACGGTTAGTTTCCATGAGCTGATGCAAGGTCACTGCGCAGTCATCTCGAAGCCCAGGTCGTCTAAACTCAAAGAAAAGCTCCTCATGACCACGAATGACAACTGTCAAACCGTAGTAGCCGAACCGGAATCCCTTTTCCTTGTGAACGTTCTCAATATCCTTCAGCGGAAGAATGAGCTTTGTCCTCGTTCCAGGATACAAACTCCGGAAGCAGAACGAGCGGTCGCTAATGTAGAACTTCCCGTACAGAGGCAAAACCTTGAAAATGGCCCCAAAGTATGTCGCGACAAGCTTCTCCGACTCGGGTAGGGCGAAATGCGCTCGGAATCGATCTATAGTAGTTTGCATCTTGTCATCTGCCTCAGAATCGAGGTCTTCCCCGTCGTCGTCTGTCCGAAGCTCTTGAGGCTCATCGTAATGTCGATGCTCCCCCTTCCACATACCATGCACCTTCTCCACATAGCCCAATGACTCAGTCGCAAACATAGATCCCATACGTTGACTTGTGCGGCTCAAGTATTCGGCAAAAGCGTTGGCTCGCTGCAAAGGATAGGCGCCAATCTTGGTAATACTATTGAGCGTTGGGGTCACAGGGCGCTGAGAATCGGCTTGCTCGTCTCCCATTTTATGTATGGCACCTGTCGTCGCGGCGTGAGAAATACCGCGGTGGCGGTCTCCGTGGGTGCTGGAGCTGCGAGGTGTTCGTTTGCCAGATCGATCACGGTTCCTTGAAGCCGAGGCGGATCGACGCATCATGGGGCTGTGGAAGACATCACTTCCTTGAAGGATCTGACTTGCGGACGGTTCATCGTAAGAAGATGGCGACAAAGTAGAGATACTAGGGTTCTCGACTGATGACTGGAGGAATGAGTCTTCTGAATCGTGTGCTTGCTTGGGGGTCGTGGTGCCTTGTCGATGTTGATGGCTCGATGAACGCTTTCCGCTAAAACTCCTTCGAGGACTATGATCTCCAATGGAGCTCGTTATATCTACACTTTTCTTTCCAAATCGTCTCAGGCCGTCAAAGCTCGATCGTGGTGCGTCCATACTTGCGCGGGGGCTTAGCTGGCTTGGCGAACGAGGTGATAGAGGTGACATCGGTGCCAAGGTCGCTTTGACGGTATCCGGTAGCTTTCCTGTGCTCAATTTACTGGGGGCGCGTTTGCTTGCTGCCTTGGAAGCATGTCTAGTTGAAGACTGCGAACTATCACGGTCATCCCCGGTTATCACCTGTTCCGCTGAGCGGGCCCCAGATGAATCCTCGATCAGAATCTTGAGGACATTGATTGCTTCCTTGCCAAAGCTGAAGAAGGAGAAAAAGTACTCATCGATGGCGTATGTCTCGTCATTGTCGATGACACGAATCTTGCAAGTATCTGCGAACGAAATCATCTGTGTGTCCTCAATGTCCATGACATTCTTGATCGGTAACGAGATCTTGACGCTGTCGCCATCGTTGTGACTTCGAAAGATGACTCTCTGGAGGCTCTTAACCCATTCCTTTGCACTTGGAGCACTATCGGCCTTGAACTTGTATGTTCGGTGACGTGTCTCAACGACAAAATGAAGAGCTTCTTTGTCTGTGTCAACGATGCTTGCTGAAATGCCGTACCGCAGATCGATCTGTCCATGGGGAAAGTAGACATCTGTCGCTGTTTTGTAGTAGGTCAAAACATCGCCCTTGAGTCGAAACCAAAACCTTGCGTAGCTTGGGTTGCGCTTGCCGCTTTTTGATAGGTATCCCGACTTGACAGCCTCGTGCTGTATCATGGTTAGCAGAAATATTAGGGTTGGGAGGAGTGTTGCTTACCGTCTTCTTAGGAAGATATGCGTAGAAACAGATGTGTTTCGATGTGATGTACATGTATCCCTGAAGAAGGACACTCTGTAACAGCCAGCATGGGTATTCTGTTTGAAGTTAGCATTTCGATTTACGAAATTGGCGAGCTGATAACCAACCTTCAATAACCTGTTCATACTCATCGAACTCAAAGATCTCCTTCAATTTCTTGGAAAGGGCCGACACCTCGTCGCCATCGCTGGATCGACTAACATCGGATGATAGCCTGTCAAGATCGAAACTCGGTCTGATAGATAAGTCTGCTTTGGCCTCCAACATTCTGCTCATGACAGGTGCCAAACGGTCTTGTGTGTCTTGGCGAGTTAGAGTAAGGGCAGGTGCTGGTAATAAGCCGCCGTCACCGTGCTCGTCGTCTGCCTCATCAGCAACTTCTTCAGGAGCAGGTAAAGTAGAGTGCTGTGATTTGTGTCGAGAGCGAAGTTTGGGCAAGGCAGGTAATGATCGCAAAAGCTTGTGCTCTGAAAGCTTCCTTCGTCTGTGAACCTTCTCTTTTCCTTTGCCCGCAGGTTGCAGAATCGATGTCCGTGCGATACTTTCTGTGCGAGTATTTTGTGAACTTTCGCCCTCTTCGTCGCTACTCATTCCATCGAAGCGATCGTTGAAGTCGACGCGGTTGCTAGCCTGTGCGATAAGCCCGTATATGCTCTGGTTCATGTTCATGAACATCGGAGGCGCTTGAGCCGGGCCATTGTCTTCGTCGTTGGAGTCATCGCTGTCGCTTTCTCGTAGAGGTTCGGGAAACACGGTCGCCGTAGAGCTCTGTTGCTGGATCTTGTCAAGTTCGTCGTGGACATGCTCCTTGAGGTCTCCATCTCCAATTGTGGCCTGAGATGCCGGAGCATCATCAGCTTGGGAAGCCATGATGGTTTTGGGCCGTGTTGTGAAGGACGAGATTAGGTAGATAGATTTTGGGTCGATCCAAACCGTATTTGTAATGTAAAATGTCGAAAGATCGGAATACCAGAGTTTGAACTCTGATGTACGGTCCGGTCTGTGGCCGTTAGAATGATCATGCAGTCGTAAAGATGATGGGTCCGGTATGCGCCGCAAGCAGTCAGCGCTCTGCTATCGTGGGGAATATGGCTCGATGTCGTTGTCGTCCACCGCAAGATCTGGCAGAGGCGAGGTTGATGAAGATACAAGTTCAGGACACGGTCAACAGGTCATAGTGCAGGCCCAAAAAGCAAAGGGAAGATGATAGCCTAGGTAGTCTAGGTGTGACAAACAAACGGCCGGATCGCAAGGAAGTGAAGATAACGATCACGGCAATCCCAATCAAGAAGGAACCTGACCCTGGGGCTGACGTCTAGGTCTAGGCAGATTTAGGCCCATCAGCCTGAGTCCCAGTGGGGTTTTAGGGGCCAGACAGTGGACCTGACTTGCTCAGCGGTCGAGGCGCCCTGGGGAAACAACTGGAGCCCTTGTAAAGTTATCCACTGTCGGGCAGCCGGTCAGGGTCTGATTGGTGCAATGTTTATCGATAAGTGATGACGCCAATGCCCAGCCAATGTTTCTACTTCGGTGAACCGATCACATGCAAGGATTGGTCAAGTGTTGAGGCTTCAGATGATGCCCTTACCCATGATGACCATAAAGGCTTTCACTCTTAATAAATAAATCACCTGCTTCACGATGGGACGTCATAAAATATGTGCATGCGATTCTTTTCGTCCCTGAGTCAGTGGGACGCCACCACGTTGCTTTCCCTCACACAAGAGCTCGTTTAGTGGTGAATCAAGACAAACTCAAACGTGATCGCGACTCAGCCTCGACTGAATGCTATTTACCACGTAATTAATTATCAGCCAGTATTGTGCATCCATATGGATCTCGTATTCGTACATGGATGAGCCTTAGCTCTTTGCTCCAACCAATATGTTCCTTTTCACCGTTGCCGACACGGGATAGATAGATAGTCGATCATCCGGGATCCATAGCAAACCAAAACTCCCGCTTAAATGCACGTGTACAGTCCCATGCCGCCGCCTTAAGATACAGGGTCTACTGCCAGAAGCAAAGCTTACCACTTGATGTCGCTCCGGCAACCCAATTCTGTGAAGGATGGAAATGGGCCACAGCCGGCACTGCTGTAATGCCATCACCATCAAGCTGGCCTAGTTGACTGCCATCTGCAGCGAAAACGTCGACGAAGCGATTCATGTTACCAATAACAAACTTCTGAATGCCATCCTGCGGTCTCCTCTGCCATTGGGGCTTGAGAATAGTCACCCACCGGCCGGTCTGGTTATTGTGATGAATCTTGTGAGTAGGTTCCACAGTGATGTCCTGCCCAGTCTTCCAGGACGACGCCTCGGAGAACTCATAGATCTTGATGGTATCATCATAGGAACTGGTGGCTATGTGTCCACCTGCGCTCCAAGAGGCATGAGAGACCGATAGTCGAGACTCATGTTCACCGAGAAGCGCAGGGTGGCGAAGATCGCCCTTGCCCGTGATTTTGCGCATATCCCAGATCTTGAGGGTGCGATCCAGAGAAGCGGTCGCCAGAAGATGGGGCTGAAGAGGGTGAATAGAGAATCCGCCAACTTTCTGTGCTGACAGTGCCCATAGTTCGGCGTCTCTGGTACGAGTGTCATACTGTCCAACAGAGCCATCCAGAGTAGAGAAGTAAAGCATGTTAGGCTTCGAGTCAGCCATGTCGAGTGCAGAAAGAGGCATCTCGTCATCGGGGTCTGACGGTGCCCACACTTGCACAGAAGTCCCCTTGTTTAGATCGAGTTTTCGGATAGAGGAGTCGTAGCTGGATGTATAGACCGAGTTCGCATCGTTGTGTGGGAATATGAACGAGGTGATCGTGCGACTGTGTGTTTTAAAGGCAGATATAACCGGGTCTGGCACAACCACATCTTCGTCTTCGTCATCAATTTCCGGGGCAGTCTGCGAAGCATCGAATATGCCCATGTTACCCTCCTTGTCACCGGCAAAGACAAGAGGTTTCTCTTCGATTGGGTGGAAACCGAGGGCATATGCCCGTTGGGGGGTGATCTTGATCTCTGCAGTGTAACTGTTAGCGAAACAATACAATCTACCATAGGGTGTCACTAACCATTTGGTGCCCAATGTTCGTATAGTTTGAGATCGCCTATCCGCTCGCGAAGCTCCTTGAGTCCCTTATCTGTTGTTTCTTTCACATCGTCTTCCGTGAAAGTTCGCACACCAGGTTGCGCGCCGCGGACGAGACCCTTGATCCCGTTCGCTCCGGCCGACCACTTCTTGCCCTCGACAGAGATGTCGCCTAGGTTTAGGTCTCCGCTGACTCGCAACTTTTTAGCTTTGGCTTCCTGCGCCACAACCTCGGCTTCGACCTCGAGCTTCCTCTTGAGCGTATCATTGTCAGCATCGATACCTGCCAGACGGGAGCTTTGTCGAGTAGGCTTCGGCGTGTCTCGTTTAATAGGCGTCCGGGTCTTTTGTCGCGAGGGAGTGGTTCGCTTTGGCGGTGTCGGTGCAACTTTCTTAGCGAGGACCGCGACGTCGTCAAGAACCTTCCTGTTTGCCTTTATGTTCGCTAAACGCTTTCGCTCAAACTCACTCATGGGAGCATCGCCGCCCCTCTTAGGAGGCATGTTGAACTCGCGAGAAAGGAGGAAGTGTTTAAGTACAAAGAGTGACTGGGTGAGGTAACAGATCAGATTTCGCGACAAATTCAAGAATAATAATACTAAGTATGAACCTGTTTTGCGCAAGGGAAAAGATGCAAATGGGAGGACCGTGAATGGTGACGCAAAGCGCAAGGCAAAGCGCAAGGCAAAGCGCGTTTCATTTAATTAACTTTGGCGCGAAGTCACGCGTTGAAGGAACAGGCACGCGTTTTAATTCCGAAGATAAGCCGTCTAACCTTCTACAATTATCGATTTTTAGCATCGAAATTCTCATGTGAAATTCAAGACTTGCGCAAATCCTCAATCACGTATTAAAAATGTCACGGAGTCTTTTACCATTTTTGTACCAAACAAGGACCCTGCAACGGGCTTGCAGGCGTCCCGCTTCATTTCTTTTTACACAAAATGCTGGTGTGGCGAGTTATGTGAATGCCCCTAGAAAAATCGACAATTCAATCCCTTTCGAGTTTGACGAGGAGGACACGGAAGATATTCAAGGCCTCGATCCAGATGCCGACGCCCATATTGAACCCGAAGGGACCCTGACGCCTATGGAAAGCGAAGTATTCAAGCGCATCTTTGACGATATCTCTCATGCCCGTCTACCCCAAAATAAGAAGTCTGGTCGTCCTCAAGAGGCTGAACCCACCCAAACATCAACTACATCAGACTTGGAAAGACGGCGCCTAGGCGATACCCTCGTCGAGAAAGCTCGCGGTTCAAACGCTACCGATGACTTCCTGAAACGATATCCGCTTTCGTTGCGAAAGGCTGCCCAGAATGCCCTTGGCAAGTTTGAGTCTGCGCCAAAACGTCCCAAGCTGTACAACTTGGCTGAGCTTGACAAGGCAGAGAAGGCACAAATGCGAGAATGGGCAAAATACGAAGATCTCAGAAGCAAAGAGAGGGAAAGGGTTATGAATCTGATGAAGAAGTGCACGAGCGATGTTGAGCTCTGGGAACTCATGGAGAAGGAAGTTTTCTCACTTCCCGTGGAGTTGGGAATTGTTGAAGTACCAAAGACTGAAAAGAGGGGACGAAAGCCCAAGAACGCACCAGCGAAAGAAGAGAAAAAGGCAAAGACCAAGGACGAGAAGCCGATCATGGATGTTCACGGATATCTATACTCTGACTTCCTGACCTACGGCCTGACTCGCTTGGACAGCGCATTTCCGAAACCATCTCTCCTGGCCTTCAACATTCTCCCCCGAATTAAGGAACTCGGTCTGTCCTCCTACGTCCTCGGTGTCTCCTCGCCCCTCTTCATCAAGTTCGCCCAAATCCACTGGGAGCGTTACGGCGATGCTGTATCTGCCTGCGAGGCTCTTGACGAAATGAAGCCACTAGGAATTTTCCCCACAGAGACAGAAAAGATTAACGAGGTTGAGAAACTGGTCAAGGATATTGAAGATCACCTGCACAGCTGCACTTGGGGAGCCCAAGGCCCTTTTGTCATGGCTATGATGCAAGCAGGCCCATATGATGTTACCCTCACAGCTCGTCTTGGACGTCTGAAGGGCATCATCGCGAAGAAGCACTTCTACAACGAAAGAGATGCTTTGAACTTGGCGCAGGATGAGGAGGTGAAGGCCCAACATGTGGAGGCCGCACGAAATGTATGATACTGTATGATGATGGAATAAAACGACGAGCAGATCTGTATAGATATGTATTATACGACTTAATAGTCAAGTGTATCAATAAGCAAAAAAAAGTTGTACCCCGATTCGTACACTCTTGAATGAGGGACTGCCTTAACACAAGATCGGCCGAGAGACTAACTGCACCGTAAATGACAAATTCAGTATCATGAATAGCTTACAGTCTACGATATTATAATTCTTTTACACCGAATGGTCTTCATCTGTGACATCAAGTAATGCTTGTGCATACAATAATATCCCATAACGTCAAGACTCAATCAACAGATTGAACCTATGAAATCGTGTCCTCCTTATCCAAAAGCTCTTTTAGTTCATATATCTCCAACCATACTCTTTGTTTGTTGTCCTCGCCCCTTCTCTTCCACAACAACCTCGCAAGCACGTCAAAATTGGGTGCAAAGATACTCAAAGTCACAGGCTCAGTAAACTTGTCGTTCCAGACCTCCTTGAACCGATGAACTACCTCTAACCCTTTTACCTTCAGAACCACCGTCTCGATGCCGGTCCGCTTTTCTCGATTGAATTCAGTTGCACTTCGTTTCCAAACACCGGGTGTCCGAGCGATTCGCGTCCGCAACAGTTTCCCATCCGTTGAGATCTTGGCATCCGTGAAGAAGCTGTCTTTGTTGTCATCCCCATGAATACGAGACACTGGGAACGAATAGGAAGAGACTTCAGCACCAGAATCAATATTGAATGTGGTTGCACTCAAATAAGTGTTTCGAAAACCGGCATGATAGCTAGTACGTGTGCCGACCCCCCCTTGAATAATAACCACTGTGCCTCTAGTTGAAGCAAGACCCAGAGTTCTTTCGTGGTTCTTCTTCAAGCCTTCTTGGTGGAGGTCAACTGTGACTGGACTTCCGATATTTGGAAAGACCAGTATATGTTCGTCGGCGAACCATTCCGAAGGTATAGCCCACGTGCAAGCGGCCAGTTGTTTTGCATCGCCTAACAGCCCTGTCACATTTTGACTATCTAGTGATAGAGTGACATGATGAAGTGCAGAGTCCTCACTGGAGGGTAAGACCTTGTAGTTCCAGACCAAGCCTTTCCCCCCTCGTGACGACCGGCGTATTCGGTTGAGGGTGTAACCCTTACGGTAGTGGCCCAGCAGAAGAAGCGCGCAGTCTTTTGAAATGGGAACAATCTGTTGCGTCCAAGTCGCCAGCGAGTTGAAAAAGTCCTGCTTGATAGTCTTGCCTGCAACCCGATCATAGACCTTCCAGCAAGATTTTGAAGTCTTGAACAAGATCAAGGAAGCATCGGTGCTCAAGACCCGCGTTTCTGCTTTGTGGATCGATTGGCGAAGTCTGTCAGCTGTACCTACCGACATGACATTGCTGATTCGTTTCGATTCTGTATCGTAGATGACATCGGGCTTTTTACCCTGTTGTAACCATACCAGTTTGCTACCATCGGATGACAAGCCGGTTGGATGGGTTTCTTGCTCGATCTAGAGGTGTTTGGAGAGGAAATGTGATTTTCGAAGCTTAAAAGCGTGGGTTTTAAGAAAAGGTGCTTTGGCAACAGAGGCTGAAATGGAATCTGATAAGACAACTGGGTCTTTAGTTATGTCTATTGAAGTTTCACCAGAGTCTTCAGATTCAGAAACTGGTGGCATATCTTTATCTGTTAATTAGGTAAAGCCGCATTTAAAGGTAAC